>JACGWL010000399.1:0-13237 GCA_034509725.1 Sesamum angolense
TTTGGAAAAAAAATAATCAGCATAATTCTTTAAAAGTTATTGCTTCAACTTGGAAAGCCTCTCTTAGGAATTATTCCAATTTTTGAAAAAAATTTCCTCCATTTCAATTTGGTCTTCTAGTGTTCGTTCAAGAGTTGTGGAGATTAGCCTAAAAAATTAGTTATTTGTTTCTAAAGGTTTAAATTTTTTGTAATTTACAATTAGGATTAAGAGTACGAAGAAGTTTATAGTATATTTTATAGCACACGCATAATTATACCAATGCGTCTTAAAATTCAGTGTTAGAGCATTAAGTAAATTTACATTAGCTAATGGTGATTGTAGATTAGGATAGACATTAAAGAGGGGTAGAATTCAGTCCGGCGAAATTATACGTCAAGGTAATAGGTCATTAATCAGAGATTATCTTTGGGATTGGTAGATATAGTAAGTGTTGGAAAATTGCGCAAATAATTTAAATATCGTTTTAAATTAACAATAGGATATATAAATTTAGTTTTGAAACCAAAACACAAAATACCCATGTTGGACAAATATAATAACGACAACAGTTAGATATGTTGTTTATAATAATTAAAGGATAACTTACAATGAGAGTTGTATCGTAATAACTCTCAATCCAACGGAAATTGTGAACTAACCGAATCGCAGAAAATCTGCTTGCCTTGAAGAAATTATACGTCCCGTCCAAAGTGCATCGAGTACTATACAATTCCTTTCAGGATATATAAGACGGTTACTATTTGTTCAGTATTGCGCTTATACTCACAAAAATGCTGGTGTGGACTAAAAATTATAATTTTATTCTTTTTTTAATTTTTTATGAACTAAGTTGATATTTCTTTTTATAATTTTTTAAAATTTTCCATCCAGCCCATCCAATTTTTTTTGTAATTTTTATCTTCTTTTTTTTTTCTTATAAAACAGTAAGGGCAAAGCTGATAATTTCATTCCCATCCAAGATTACATAATTCATTTGGTATTTGTAATTTTTTAAAAATAATGAAGTATTCGTTGTTATGTCAAACCTCATGAGAGGTCAATGGATTTACCTATATTTAAGAACCACTCAAAGTGTTAAAATTAATCACATTACTCCAACAATGGCAAGGAGTTTAATTACTCAAAAATAGTCATTAAAAAATTTTATCACTGTTGTTGAGTGGGGAATTAACCATTGGAGGAAAAATATTCTCCACCCAGATTCAAGAAGTTCGACAAAATTCAATTATTGGATTATGTTGAGACATTTAATAAAACCTTTCTCTATGAAAATTACAAAAGGAAGTACAAGTGGTTCTTTAAAATTTGTCCATTAGTTTTTCAGCAAGAAATCAATGAGTATTTCAGTGGTGGCTAAATTATAATCACCAATTTCCATTCTTCTTGAAATCATTATGATATATTATATATATTTAAATATAAAATAATTTTTCTTAAAAATTAATTAAAATCACACCTAAGGCGCATGAAGTACACCACCAGCCGAGGGTAAATTACTTCATTTGTAAAAAAATATGATTTTTTTTTTTCACATTGATATTTTTGCACATTTTCTATATCACAAGGGAGTTGCATGCATTTTCTCCTTAATTAATATTATATTTTTTATATAAATAAATTTTTTAAAAAAAACTAGCAACGGTTGCACGCGGTCCCGGGCATACAATCGAATTGAATGCAACATAAAAACAATCCATTGTTTTGTAATTTATAAGAAAATAAAAAGACGTCATCATTGTTCATATTTTTCAAATTGTCTTTCGAAATAAAAGACATGTGATTGGCAATTAAAAAAAAAATAATTGAATTGATAAAGCATACAATTCATTTCTTTTTATGCAAACTTTATCATTGCCTAACAATTTCATATGCAAGATAAACATTAATCCAAAGTATGAAAAATATATATTAGGTAAAAATAAAAAAAGACGCAAGAATTGTCCATATGTTCGCACACATAATTTTGTGAAATGCAATGCAAGGACTATCTATAACTTCTAAATTGATCAGAAAATTCAATATACATTGAGAACAATTGAAAAAAATATATATAAAAATTGTCGTTCTTACAAATAAATAAATAATAAATACAAATAAAACTCCATAGAAACTGAATGACAATAGAGTTTTTCTGAACTAAAATAAAAGTTTTCATAAATTAAATCCTAATTTCATGAATTGATCCAATTTGTAATTGTACTTGCTTCCCGCTGGATTAATCTTTAACCTACATAAAGAGAAAAAAAATTAGAAATGCAATGCATAATATATATTTTTTATAAATATCAAAAAGTTATTCACCAAAACTTTGAGTTATGAATAAAAAGAAGATTGTAGCTCTTGAAAAAAAAAAAATAAATTAAACACCACATTTTTATGTGCAACAAAAGTAGGTATATAGGTGGTAAAAAATAAATTAAATTTTCAAGACTCACAATTAGCCCTCGAGTAACCATTAGATCGTCAAATGAACTATCCATTATTTGCCTACTATGATTTTCCACAACCTAATCCATCGATATTGAACATTTATAAAAAGTGTCCTGTGTTTGATAAGTTAAGTAGAGTAAGTAAATTGAGAGAAGAAAGGAAACCTATAGAACGAAACACACTTATCAACTGAAGTAAGCCTAATTTAAACTAGAATCACATAATAGGAAATAGACGAAGTTGGAGAAGAAATTTCATTACACCAAGACTAAAAAGAAATTCATATAAACTTAGTCAAAGACATCAATTTTCAGGAAGTATATTCCACACATCAAACCACACAATAAGTAGGTAATAATATAGTGAAATCACACTAACAGCAAAAAATAACTAAATCAAAGATGATCATTGTATAAGTACTACAAGATTTATCATAGCCCACTATCAATAAAAGAATTTGAGATATGCAATCTTTATGACACACCAACTTCAAACTAAATAATGCTATCAATTATCAATTACAAATGACTTGTGCAAAATGGCAAGAGTTAGACTTGCAGCTTGGAAGATTAAATTTTGCTAATTCAATTACATTATATATAATGGATGAATCAAACTCATGACTTCAAAATTGTGATATATCTTACTTTCTAGATGTTCTTCATTGATTGAAATGAAATTTTGAGATCTGCAAATTCAAAAAGAACAGAGTTAATATAATCTATACATTTTGTAAAAAAGATAAGTCTCAATTTACTATCTTTATAAGGAAAAGAGTGGCAAAATATCTTAAAAAGAGCAATGATTCTTTTCAAGAACCACAAAAGGAGAGCAACACAGACTGATTTAGTTCTTTCCCATTGATTTAGTAAGATTTTCAATACAAAATCCCTTACACCCAAACAATAAAAATATAAAATATAAATGCTCAAAGGAACTCAAAACTTTATGCACAGCAAACAAATTCTTATAGCAAGATGAATGGCAAGACCACTTTGCTCCTCATTGTTATCATCAACTAACGATAAACCACATAAAAGATCTTTTTTTTCAAGTATCAAAATATGATTCAAACTATGCACTTGCTGAAACTATTTCTCTAATACAATTTATCAAACACCTTAAGCGCATAATTTAAAAGAACTCACTAATTTGAGAATTAAATTACTAAAAACTACATTCCGCTGAGATTTTAGCAACACTTGACTTCCTCAGCAAAATTAATAATAAAGTTCTTATGTTTACCACTTCAGCAGATGCATCAACAGCCAAAACAGCCCGAGGCCATCTCGAAACAGCACGCTGCTTTCCCATTAGTACTTTCTTTTCTGAATTCTCAATCTGTCACAAAAGAAACCAGTTGATATACATGATTTGTGTGTTAGTAAATTTGCTTGAGGCTCGAAATGTGTATTTCCCCTAGCGCAACTTGAAGAATTGATCCGACCCTAATGCTCCAATACTGTAGGAGAAAGCAAACTTACCAACCCACCAAATGGGTATTTAGAGGCGAATTAAATCGCATAACAGCACCAGGGCTTTCAGGCAACACTGCCTCTCTTTACACATCTCTTCTCTAGCCTCCATTCTCAAATCCAACAAAACTCCTACAAATGAAACTTGCAATACAAAAATGAAAAGAAACTTGTAAAGTGGAGAGAATGGTTAATACCAACCGTACATCGTAGTATGTGGATTTGGAAAAGAGAGATCCATCAGGAGCCAAGCAGTGGCGCTCCAGCTGATCCATCACTTGGCTGACGTCTGTCGGAAGATTTTGCACCGCAAATATTGCGCAAGTGTGCGATCTTTACATATCAAGAAAGAGGTTCAATTAATTCTCGAATTTTTACATTAAAGTTTTTACATTGAAGTTTAAGTATGAGTTGCGCATTCCAGGAGTTCAAATTTCGATGGAACATTCACAAACACTTAATATGCACAGTACCAAAAAATGCAAATTGAGTACATGTGTATTTGAACATAATGATCCTTTCAAGTACACAAAGCTCGACAGTAACCCATCATTTTCAGGTAGCCTACTACAATCTTCATATGGGCATTTTATCAAACAGGTAATGTGCTAAACATGTAGCCTACTACAATCTTCATATGGGCATTTTATCAAACAGGTAATGTGCTAAACCAAAACCCAGATAATCCAATCGATTATAACTTCAAACCAAAATTCAGATAATCCAACCAATCATAAACCAAGCAATGTGGAGGTAATGGAGAAAGAGAGAGGGGGTGAGGAAGAAGACGTGCGAAAATTTTTGGTGCTGCTGTATCACACTTATTTATGATAAAATTTATGATAAAATTTCAGTTATTTGTGATAAAATTTATGATAAAATTTTAGTTAAATTCTTTTAAAAAAAATCTAATAATTCGGTGGTTAGTTTTGAGGGTAAAATTGGTATATATATTTTTTGGTGTAGCGGTATGCAAATCGCCATTTTGTGAGTGTAAGAAGTATATTAAATTATAAAATAAAAAGGTAAGAGAAAGGTGGAGATTTGAACTGCTTTAGAATTATTAGCCAAATAATGAATGTAAAATCCATGCTAAAATCCTTATATGGGTTTTAAATTCATTATTTGACTAATGATTCTAAATTCATTATATGGCAAATGAATGGATTTCAGATCCATATATTTGAAATCTCTTATTTGGGATTATAATAAATTTGCATCAAGTATTTGAGATACATGGATTTGAAATTAATTCATTTGGAATCCTTACTCAAATTCTAATTTATCGTTCCAAACAGAACTTTAAATAACTTCAGAATTGAACTCGTGACAATTGCGTCTAAATTTCAATTCACATGTAACTCATGTACTCAACATAGTCCAAAAATTGCATAAAAGCTTGCAAATTCCGTTCTCACAATGCCCTTCACAAAATATTCAAAGACAAGAGATTGAAGTAATCCCTAAAGCTGTATTTGGATTTTAAGGAATGATTTGGAAAAATGATTTCAAATGACTCAATTTGAAAATTTATCAATATTCAACAAAACATAGTTAAAAATTAGAATGGAAGGATTTGAAAAATTTAGAATTCTCCCAAAAGAAATTCAAAAAAATTATTAGAGATTCGAAATTCATAATTTCAAATCGTTTGCAACCAAAATGAATCAATATAATCTTATATTAATTTCTAAGAATTTATTTTAATTTTTAATTTTGTAATTATCTTTAATCCTTCATGTTCATTGTTTGCTTTTGTTTGTTTCAATGATTCATGACTTTTATTTTAAATACTTACCTATAATACTCTATTCATATTACGTTCATTTTAAATTCGTGATTTTTTTAATTAAATAATCATGATTTCTTTACTTGATTCACTAATGGATAAATTTGATGTAATAGTAGTTCATCAACCTCTTTATTCTTTTTGTCCAATTTCAATCGAAAAAATGATTGAAATATGTCTTGCTTTTTTTTTTTTTTTTGGGGGGGGGGGGGGGGGGGGGGGGGGGGGGGGGGGGGGGGGGGGTCTTCAATTTTTTCAAGTTTTCACCAATATTGTTTATCAAATTTCAGTTTTTATTTAAAACTCTTATTGAATTATATGTATAGACTAAGAATTTTGATTTTCCAACCAATTTTTTTTATCCATTTTAGGGTAACATCCATATTACCCTTGTGATAAAATAAATGTTCAAATAAGTCCCTATACAAAAAAAAAAAAAAAAAAAAAAAAAAAAAAGCATATAACTCCTTGTAAAATTTAAAAAGGTGCATATTACCCTTCTGTAAAATTTCACGCACCCAAAATTATGACTAAATATGTATGTTTTGCCCCTAAATCATCCAACTATCTCTGTGTTTAAATATACATATTTTAAAAATATAATATAAAAAACTATAATTTAGTTATATGTATATATATATAAAACCTAAAAAATATAAAACGAAAATGGAGATAACTCATTGATGGATGAGAGATTGGCGGTGGGTGGGTGTCAAAATGTCGTCGTTAGATGGGCTTTCTAATGGTAAAAAATACACGTCGAGTGGTCGGACGTCGGAGAAAAAAGCAATAGAAAATGGGGGGGAGGGGGCGGGTTGGGGGCCAGTATGTACCTTTTCAAATATTACAGAAGTTATATGGTATTTTTTTTTTTTTATTACAGGGGCTTATTTTAACATTTTGATTATTACGGGGAGATAAAAATACATTTATCCATCCATTTTTGTTAATGTTTATATAGTTTCACACCAATTTTTCATTCCTTGATATATGTTATTTTCTTGTTATAAACCACACACATACACACATATATATACATTTATATTGTCACCGATCTCATAATTCCAAGTTCTCTTCATTATACTATATATTTTGTTCTTGAAATTTAACTTCAAGTTGATTTTGATTTCACCAGAAGCTATTTTCATTTATTATTTTGTACTTAGAATTATTCAATTTTATTTTACATTATGTACGTATTGCCATTAGTTTTCCCTTTGCCTTTTCTCAAGTACTTTCTCAATGTGTTCTTTCAAGAGAAATTCATTTATATCATACGATAAATATGATAGTCTTTTTTACATAATGTATTTAACTATAAGTATTTTTGTTTTGTAAAAACATATATATCGAATGAATATGAAAATATATATAGATATGACTTATAAAACAATTTCCTCATCCATGTCTAAAATATGATAATATTCTATGATCATTATCAAAATGTTCAAGAAAATGAACATAGTAAAATGAATTCAATATTGAATTTTAGGGAAAAATGCAATTTTACCCCCTGTGTTAAGTAGAATGTGCAAAATACCCCCTATGAAAAAGAAAGTAGCATTTTATCCCTCTATATTATGAAAAATAGAAAAACACCCCTTATACCATGAGTGCATTACACACACTCCTTTGAGAGTGGGGATAATTTTTAGTTAATAAAATATTATTTTATTTTATATTTATATTATTTATATAATATATACAATAAATATCTTCTACATCTAGCCGCCGCCGCTGCCCTCCGCAACCCTTCTCGCGCCAGCCACCCCCCAGCCCATGCGTCGGCCACCTCCCTCCCCCCCTTTCGCGCCCGCCGCCCCACCTCCAACCCTCGTGCGGCCCACCATCCCAGCCCCTGGTCGCGCCACCAGATCCGCCCTCCCCAGGCCCCGCCCTTCCCCTTCTCATCAGTCCGCCGCCGCCGCTCCCCTCCTTCCTGTCGGCACCATTTCTTCTCTCTCTTTCTAAATATATACATATATATTAGATATATTTAAATATATATTATTATATAAGTATATAGATATATTTATAAATATTCAAATTTAATTGTATATAGTTAAATTAAATTATTATTGGATGTGAACGTGTTTTCTTATCAATCTATGTGAGTATGTACAATTGATTCATATCAAATTAGGAGAAAGATTTTGTGTTAATTTTAGATAATCAGGGTACTTGCTTTTTTTTTTTTTTTGACATGATAATCAGGGTATTGCTTGATGATATATCTTTTAGATACCGATAGAGAGTACAACGAGTGTAAGTCACTAAGATAAAGAGTGCATTAATGCTGCACTAAATAAAAATATAAGTACAACTAGTAAAGGCAGAAAAATAAAACACGAGACATGTTTAGAGGGGATTTGCATAACAGAAGTAAACCTGATACTAGGCAATATTGCTCAACTAACTCTACATAAAAATTAGGGTAAATTACAACGACCTCCTCTAAGGTTTGACATAATTATGAATACTCCCTCGTTGTTTGAAAAATTATAAATACCCCCTGATTTTAACGCCATCTAACAATTAGCCAAATCCATCCATTTTTTTATGATGAACTGACCAAAATATCCTTGTGAATTAAAAAATTTATAATTTTATTTATTTTTTTAAAAAATATTTATTTTATGGACTAAGTGGATAATTTTTTTTATAATTTTTTAAAAAATTTTATCCATCTCGTTTAATATTTTTATAAGATTTTAATTTTTTTAAAAAAATAAAAAAATACAGTAAGGGCAAAGTTGATATTTTTTTACCTCCATCCAAATATTACATAATTTCATAAAATATCAGGGGGTATTTGTAATTTTTCAAATAATAATGGGGTATTTGTAATTACGCCAAATCTCAGGGAAGGTGATTATAATTTACCCTAAAAATTAATGAGAATAATCAACAAGAATCTATGAAAATCGTATTTTATTCAAGTGACTAATCGGGGATATGTAACGAACAATCTTTACAAAATTAATTCTTTTTCGAAAAATTCATTCCAAATTAATTTTGGTAATTTAATAAAAATTAAAAAAACAAAGGATAAACGTAACAAATGTATTTCTCACGCTCAGACAAAAAGCCCGCCTTTCGGTCTCAAAAACTTCTCCTTTCTCGCTTCTGGATTTCTCTCTATCCACCTTGCCTCCACCGCCGAGACCAACAGCCTATCGCCGCCAAGACTACGTCACCACCAAGACCGCCGTCTCCATCGCGCGTTCCTTCTTTTTCGTTTCAGTAAGGTAACAAATAGGGAATAGGGATAGTCGAGGATATAAGTGAGAAATAGTTTAATTGTTTGGTTTTCTGTTGCAAAATAGGCAAAACTATTGTGTGTTAGTGATTTGCTGTTATTAGGAAGAGTCAGGATCGAAGAGTGCCGGGGATGAGTTTTAAACTACAGTTTATTTGGATTCATTAGTCCGTTTGTTGCGATCTGTATATATTTCGGTCTTCCATTTTCTCCTGTTATATGTTTGTTTGCTTCTTGTTGGTAATATTGGGATGAATTAAGTCCATTCAGAAGTGACGGCCTTCATCCATTTCTTGGCACCTCTTGCATTTATCTTCTGCTATGTGCAAACAGAGCTAATAAGCCATCAATTTTTTGTACTTCTTTATGGTTAAAATGCAATCTACCTAGTGTTGTGCAAATAGGCAAACAGTCTTATGAAAATAAAAGAGCAATTGCTTCATTTTTAAAACACACAAATACGGTAAAATTGCTATTGATTTTTCATAGGCTTTAAAATGATGGCAGTTAATCACTGAAGTAGAATGCACACTTGTGAATCTGGAGAATCTTGGTCAAACAGGTCACTTATAGCCATTTTGATCATCAAATTATAGGTTATAAAATTGAGCACCAGAGGACAATTCAGAGGAGTGGGTGGGTATTATGCCAAAAAAAAAAAAAAAAAAAATGAATGTGACTGAATGATGTCCTTGTCTGTGAACATGTTTGAATGTTTTAATCGGTAATTACATCCTTATTGAACTCAGTTCTCTTTCCTAGCTTTTTCAGATTTTCCCTTTTGTTGTGTAACTTCTATTTCACATTAATGAAATAAAACATTGGTAAGCAGAGTGCGGTAACAGATAGAGTTCTAGATGATTGTCTGGTAGCGGCAGAACAACAGAGAGTTAAATGCAAGAAGTGAAAGGGACTAGGATCCACTGATGAAATGGTTTCCTGGATTTCATCATTACAATAGTAGAGTGTACCTGCAACTAGTGGCAACTGGAAATAATACTAAGATTATTTATTTATTGGGGTAGTGGACATGAATCAACTATTTTTACAGGGCTACTGCAGCACAGGCATGCAGCATAGGGACATGTTCAAGGAATGGGACGATAATGTAGAAAGTTGAAAATAAAAGCTACTATTTTGGTGTAAATTGCTTGTCTGAGAAAATATTAGAAGTGCTTCGACGAAGAAGAATCAAAGCTCACACAAAACATACAATATGGTTGTCAAATGTGAGCACAAGTTTTCCAGTTAAGGCTGTATGTAGTTAACTAGAGTCATTATGTTTCAGGTTCTATGTTACACTTAAGAGAAGTAAGGAGTACTTTGCCATTTGTTCTTACTCTACGAAAGGTTCTAACCAGGTCTCTCTCTCTCTCTCTCTCTCTCTCTCTCTCTCTCTCTCTCTCTCTCACACACACACACACACACACACACACATAAACACAAACAATCACTCTCTTATTACTGTCGATAAGATTGTTATTATTTGGATTCTAGAAACTAAATTGATTTTGGGTTTCAAGAAGCTAAACTGTTTTTGTATTCTTTTTCTCTACTGACAAAACCAAGCTAGCGCTTTTTTCTTGCAGATGCAACAGAGCAATTGGTGGAAAATTTCAGTTGATTCATTGAAGTTTCTAGTTCAGGTATAAAGATGTGGAGAGTATTTCTTTAACTCTTGTGTAACTCTGTATTTTTCTTAAATCATTGCTTTTGTCGTCTATGTCTTGGATGTTCTAGTCTAAAATAAAATCTCTGTTCTCTGCAATTTTTGGTATCTGAGCATGTTAATTAATTTTATGAGTGGTTTTTTTAATTTTTTCTTAGAATAATCTTACATGTGCTGATTCATAACCTCAAATTTGAAACACCGTTGTCTGTTGCCGTTTGATCAAGTCATTCTGGCCAATGCAGCAACGACCAAAGAAACCATTATCAGCAGTTATTTTTGCCTTCATCAATGGGAAATGTGTTGGCGCAATTTCTCTGGATTTGCTCAAGTTGTCGGCAAAAATTTTCTCGGTCATCCTCTTCCACTCTCCTCTCTGGAAAATCTTGCAAGTAAATGATCTTGCTTCCTAGTCTAGTTACAATGCTCAATTTTAATAGCTTTCTTTGTCCTTTATCCTTTATGTAACTACCATCCACATTATTGATTATCAGTAGGTTGTAGTGGTGAAATAATGTAGAGACGCCGTGAATTCTTGGCCTGAACTCGTTTTATGACTGGAAGCCATTTGTCAATATTTCTTTTTTTATTGTTAGTGTTGCTTAAAAACTTCAACTTCATCTGATTTTTTCATGCAGCTCAATATGTGGTTCAACATGGATATCCTCTGTTACATCTCGAGAACTTCTGTGTTACACATTTGGTCAAGTTGGGCATGGGTGCAACCTTGTCTTACTTCGGTTAGTGATCAACCTGTTTAAAATTTCAATTATACAGTTGAATTTTTTTCGCCAAAAAAATCTGTAGTTTTGATGATGTTTTTCTCATTTGTTTGCTTCTGACAAGAAAAATTGCAGTTCTCTTATTCTTCTACCTGTTATTATAATTTGGGAATCTGCCAATGCATTTGTCGCACCCTTTGTGAGTTGTATGGGCTTGTTTTGCTTGTTTCTCAGCATTTAGACTTTTGTTGCACCTACTTATGTTTCAAGCTTCGAACAATCAAGAGAAACGCAGGAGGAGAAAGAGAGACCTCGAAGAGTTTGCTGCCACTAGTGAGGACTGTGAATTAGGGGAGAGATCTGTTACCAACAAACCAGAAATCTTGAACATGGGAGATCACAGTTTAGTAAAAGGAGGGATTACAAAAATGTGCGTCTGAGGAGATCTTTGAGGCCTAGTAGTCACGACCACGAATGAAGTTACCTGGAGTTCCATTCATCACCATAGGAGAAAGATTTTGAATAATTTTGGTGAACAGTGTAGCCCAGTTCACCATCATATTCGAGTAACCAGGAGTACAAAAGGATCTAGGCATAGAACAGGGATTCGTCACAGAGGCGGCAAATTGTAAGAATGTAATGAGAGCATAGTTTTGATCTTACTCACAAAACCATATCGCTACTTCTCAAAGTATGGAGTAACAATCAAGATTGATGGAATGAATTCTCAGCTGATGTACATTATCATTGTTATGATGCTACGTTATCTTAATTTTTATAGTGTATGCAAGATTTGTGCAAATGCGGTGCAAGAATTCATTCAGAAGGATTCTTAGCATACTTTCTGCCCAGTTGTTCTTCCAGTCTATTTTTACTTGAGCAGAAGCAATAGGTGATATTTTTGTTATTTTCAGTATGTTAGTGTGGATTCTAAGATTTCCCATAGACAAGGTACCTTTTTGTCTGCTAAAAATTTGTCATTTCTCTAAAAGTCAATTTTCTCTAAAAAAAAAATAAAATATCAAGGGTTAATTAAACTTAAAATCCATTTGAAAATGTAAAATTATAGTTTTCTCCAAAAAAGTTTTAAAATTATTACTCCCCCATCCAAAAAATTCTCCTTTACACTTGACACTCTTCCCTTGGGTTGGACAAAAAATGCAACAAAAAAAAAAAAAAAAAAAAATTACATAAATTTTCAATTCTCTCCTCATTTAACATCTTCGTGTATATTTTTTCAATTATAAAGGGAAATGTAATATACATATATATATATGTGGAGAGGTTAATTTTATTAATTTTTTTCCTCATAATACAAAATTATTGCACGAGAATACTGAACGAGGGGTAATATTAAAATTTTATATAACTCTTGCTAACATCAATATTTTTTGTCAAAATCCTAACGTAAGGAGGTAGGTATAGATAATAAATTTTCGGAGGAAGTGTAAGCGTAATTTAAGAACTTTGGAAAAAAGTATAATTTTATATTTTTGGAAGGGATCGAATTGTAATTAACCCAAAAATCAATGTTAATGACAAAGCTCTGTCCAAGCACACCTAATGAGTTTTTATAATATATTGTTCTTCTTATATCGATCGTTATAGTTATGGCTTCGTATAAGGTGAAATGCAATTTATCCTCCGTGTTAATGAAAATAAATAATTTATCCCCCTATAAAAAAGAAAAAAACAAATTATCCCCATGTATTATTAGAGATAGAACAATTACCCCCCTGACGCGTCTAGTGAATCACACATGTCCTTTTTGTTTTTAACTTTTTAATTTAAGATTGAAAATAATATTTATATCCTAATTTAATAACTATTGGATCTTGATCAATTTACAATCCAAATTTAACTGATAATCAACAGTGTAGATTTTATCTA
>JACGWL010000400.1:0-16141 GCA_034509725.1 Sesamum angolense
GGCTATTGTTAAGTTTAATGGCATTTGCTGTGGGCACTCTTTGACGTAGATTTATCCACGCAGAATATTTTCGATTACTTGGTGTTCATAACCTATACAACAGTTATCAGATAGGAGGCTAATTTAATATGGCGCCTTAATTCTGTAAATGCCCAACCGCTCACCCCTCTCCCGGCCCTCCCTAACTTCCGCGCTTCGTACCTCCCGCGGCTCGCCCGCTTAATTATGCAGGTCGGACCCAAAAAACCCAAGTGAAATTACTTTTAGACCTAAACTTTATCCAACTCATTTATCACTCAAAATCCATGAGTTTTGAGACCAAACTAGACCAGTGTTTGAGTCCGGTAAAACCCAACACGATTTTTTTTTTTACAATCTATTTGTCTACAAAATCTAAACTATAAATTATTTTTTTATTTCTCATGTTTACCGCATAATTTATAGGAGTGTTCAATTCGGTTAACAAAATCGAACTAATTTTTTTGGTTAATCAAAAGTTTCGGTCGTACAAAAATTGAACAAACTAATCAGTTCGATTAGGTTATAATCGAATATTTTGTTATTTTTTTCGATTCGATTCAGTTACTAACTGAATTTCTAAATTCATAAGAAAAAATAAATCTACCTGTTTTTATATGAGCCAAAAATTTGGTTCTGCCAGTTTTCGACCGGTTAAGCCAAAATTTTAACACCCTTTATAATTATATATAATTTCAATATTGTTGAGAGACGAATTTACAAATATTTTTTTTTTTTAGAATTTTTTAAATAATAAATAGCATTTCTTAAATTTGTTTCTTTGAAATTAGAGATCAATTGGTAAAATAATAATCTAATGGAATCACAAAAAAAAAAAAAACTAATAATAATAATTATTTTTTTGGGTCTAAATTGGAACATAGACCATGGGTAATCGATTGATAGAGTCCCTATTCAAATCCAATATATATATTTTTTTAATGTGTCCAAATTTGGTCTTGAGTCTAACAATATACATACACCAAATCTTTTAAATATAAAAAAATGTCTTCCATTGAAAGAACTATTTAACTATTCAATCACGTCCTTTAAGAAAATTAATTACATGCAATTTACTGCACTCACAATTAAATAAAAAATAACATATTAGTATTTATTTTGCATGTAATATAATCATCGCTACTATAATATATATTGTACAAAATTTTAATTTTTAATTTATTGACATTTAATGTATTAAAAAAGTTATCAATAGTTTTTGCATATGAGGTTGTAAGACAATGATAAATTTTAATATGTAGGAACAAATTAATTATGAGTTTAATAAAATAAAAATATTAATAAGATTATGCACGCAGATATTGCATACCACAGTGTCTAGCTATTAAGAGGATGAGCCTTTTGATGTATCACCTTTTTGTGTTCGCCAAATATCTTATTTTTAATAATATGATAGAATTACACACGCGTAGAATGTGCCATTGCCTATAGCTAAAATAGTTGTGATGATATTTAGTTATAACTAATGCTTTTGACTCCCTTAAAAATCAAGGACTAATAATTGTTGATTAGGATTCGCTTCGATTTTTAACTATTGATCATAATAATTACCATAACAAAATCTTATTTCTTTCAGTAACCCGAAAATCTTTTTGTAAATTGATTTTATTAAATCATTATAAATATTAACACAAAAAATCATATGGGTTGAACTGTTTTTGGAATTAACTTGTGGTTTAAGAGATATTGATTAATTTGCAAATGACAATTAGGGTGCTGGATGTATGATTATGGACACAATTATAGAGGATTAGGACCACATTCTTGAACCTAATTAAGGAAAGGTCCTCCCTCATAGAGCCATTCATTTGTAGCAACAAGTTTGAACTATACAAATCTCAATGTGTCCAATTGATAGAGATTAGGGTAAATTTCTATGTGGGATCGGAATTATTGCACGCAGCTCTAGCTCTAGGCAACACAACTTTTGTCATATTATTACAACTTCAAAGCTCTTGCTTGCAGTGTTATTTCTGGATTTTATTTGTAATTGATAGGTTATAATTGGATTATAAATTTCAATTATTAACAATAGCTATCAAAATTGTTGCTTTTAGTGTTATTTATGCACTTGTTCACATGATATTTTATTGGAATTTTAGTCTTATAATTATAGTTATTTGGTATTTTAGTCCCGTAATTTATAGTAGCAATTTAGCTCAGTAACTTCTTAATTTTCCAAAATAAAATTGGGTGGAATGTTTAGTGTTGGTTGGAAAGTGATACCCTGATCAATTTTGTCCTGAAATTGCAAAAAAATAAATAAATTATAGAAAGTAAAATGCATTTAGCCTGATAACTAATATCTACTGAACAATGAAGGAAATAATATTTTTTTCATCCTGTAACTTAGGATCTGTATATTTTTTTCTCAATAGTTACGAGATTCTTACATTCGATCCCCAAAATTTAAACAAACTCTCAACTTTGGCCTCAGGCGACTTATGTTAGTTTCTAGTCAAAAAAGTTAGCAGCCATGTGCGTAGTATATTGCCTTTTCCATCAAATAGCTAATGGAGAGCTATGAAAGAATCAAAAGTGAGACTTTATTTTTTTTTAAATTTAATGGAGACAAAAGTAAAGTTGTAACGAGTAATGGACCAAAAGTAACTTCATTAGAATATTGTACTAACCGATATGAATCATATTAACTCAATATTATAAGTTATGAGTTCATTTAATGGATTGTTGTACGAATTCATTCTTGTAGAAGAATAAATTGGAAGATGAGAAAAGAAGTAAATGATTTGATATCGCAATAGTACGGTATTGAAAGATCTAATTACCGCAACACTTTAACGCATATAGGTTTCGCCATTTTGTTGGTCTAGTGATTTTTTAATCTTTGGAGAATTAATGATTATATAATGATGCTAAATTTGAAATAGGCTCTGTTTTTCTGTTTGGAATTATCTTAGTATTTGGAAATAAAAATTTTTCACTATCAATATACGTCTGCTGGCAAATCACTTGTTGTTCTTTTTATATTTTTATTATTAGTTTATTTTATAATTGTGTGGTTTAATCAATCACTATTATTATATATTCCTACATAAATTAATACGTATTACTATAATTATCTATTGAGTAAACATAGATTGGACTTCATATAGTTGGTGTGTGCTTTCGTGTGTGATTTCTTATGGTGCATAATATTTGAGAGAATGAGGTTTCTTGTAATTTATAAATTCATTATTTTAAATTGGATATAGGTCAAATGGTTAATTTTTTGGTTATTAATAAACATATTATTTTTAATGTATGTATAATATTAACATATATAATTTAGTAGTACAAGTATACCTAATTTATAACGATAACTAGACACGTGTACAACAATCATGGTGAGATTGTGTGTGCTGACAATGTGAATAAACTAAAAATATCAATATTATATTATATATTTACTCTCATAGGATATATTTTCTAAAGGAGAAAAAAAACTTTACGCAAACACCTCATAATTTTATTTATACTCTCCCTCATTAATTAACAGAAATCATTTTATAGTATATTTACTTTATTATCATTTTTAAAAAAAGTAGAGATAAATTCAATATAGTATATCTTATAGATAATCTGATATAGGAAAAATTATATATATTCATGCTATATATGATAAATTCAAACAATATATCTAACACAATATAATAAAATTAGTATTTTCACATTTTGGATTATATTTATAATAATTAATTAAGATATTATCGAATTGTTGCTTATCTGAAAATTATTATAACAAAGAAAAAAGAATGAAATTAATTCTTAATTACTAATTACCTAATTTAAGATCCTCATATTAATTTAATTAATTATATTACTATTAAATATATCTAACCGAATATCCTTCGAGACAATATTCGCGATAATTTTAATTATAAGTATAATTATTATTATTCATAGCTCACCAATTCATCATGTTTTACTTTATATTAATGTTCTGTAATTAATATTCTTCTCTTATTATTATATTATTCATCAATTTGTTATTAAATTTTGTAAATGTTATATAAATATTATTAATTTTTACTATATAGAATTCATTATTACATTTTTTTTTAATAACTTGATCGAATATTAATTTATTTCAACATAACTCACATCACAAAGTGAGTGGATAAACATACTACATTGAAGTCACGAAAAAACACCGTTGTTTATATGCCACAGAGTGCTGACATGGAACTACATGCGATATAGTTTGATAAAAATCGCACCGGTATGTGATCCGACATTCGAGCAGCTCTAAGGCAAAGATCATTACAGAAAGACGCAATTTTATATTAATGATCATTTATTTATTATCCATATTTATTCTCGATGGAATTATACAGATTAATATGCTTCCTGCGTTGGTCATCCGATACCACAGTATTATCTGCGCTCTCTCGCTCGTCTCCTGGATTTATCTTGACTTACCTCATTACTTACTACATTGTCTTTGAAGTAGTTCTTGCATTTTCCGCGAAATGGGGATCTCGACGGACGTCCGTGAACTTCAACGATATAATTCAAGGTCAATGAAGAAAGAATCTGCGCGTAATATTATTCACTCATTCAATTCAATTCTAAATATCTGAATAATATAATTCTGGTTTAGTTTTTTACGATGTATATTTGGTTCTGGAATTGTTATAGCAGATTATATAGTGGAATTCTCTATTCTTCTCATGGAATATAGGTTTCCGTTGCGAGGTCATTATCAGTCGGATGTCTTCTCCCTCTATAACTTATACTCTTAGTCCTCTTGTAGTTTTCTTCGGAATTTATAGTTCTCTCTTTTGCTGATAACGAATATCTGTATTTCATCCTTGGCTATTTCCCCTACATATAGTGGTTTCATTTCTCGTTTAAATCGAATAATTATACTGAGGAATCCGCTAGAGCTCCGATTTACCAATTGGATGAATTAGAATATTGGCGTATTGAATAGCAATAGATGATGGCTTTTCAGGTTATTGATTAGTTGCTTCACCCTGCATCTTGATTCGAAGACTATACTCTTTCTGAGAATATGATTAACATATCATAATGGCTGTAAATTTCGGAATACTGAGTAACTCTGCACCTGGGAGTACCAGTATGTCTATTGACTCTCATAGGCTCTATATTCTCTATACGTGAGCTGATGAGTTGACGATGTGAACGCTCTTAGATGTTGTAAATTTCTCTTCCATATATAGAAGAAATAGTTGTTATTTAATTTATATTAACATATAAGTAACTCTTTTTGTTTTAACTGTTTATGGAAGGAGAAGAATTATATTCTGTTTAATTCTAATGTATACATTATTAACACATTTATAGTATCTCATATGCATTATATTATATTTATTAGCTTTAATTGGTTTTACGAACAAGAGAGATACAAATAGGTATGAGTGTAAAGTGTGTATTTTGATTGGTTGATGCATATGAGTGCTATTCGTTCATGGGTTTTGGTGTTGGTTTATCTGACTTCGAATTGGGTCCTTTTTCTTTACTTATAAGGCGTTACATATTTGAGAGGGAGATTAAGAGCAGAGAAAAACGGTGGACCTGGTCAATGATATAGCGAGGTGGGAATAGATTCATACCCTATTCGGATACACATTGAGAGTAAAGTTTAGGACTCTCATCGTATCTATCTAACTCCTACCCACACGATTGACACCGCCATTGCGTACCAAGTCGGTGTCATTCTACGCATTCGCTTCAGGCATTAGTCTTGTTGTGATCTCTCTAATATCGCATCGATATTACTCTTAAATGTTATAGTTGTCTTCTCAAAAGAGATAGTAATATATATTATATCCTAAGGTATGAAGTCCGCTGCAGACGATTCATATATGTATAATTGCTAGATCTTCACATTAGTATAAATTAGTGATAGTAAATAGATTATTAATTCATCACACATACAATCTGGTTATTACTTGACAGAGTAGATAGCTTATTGTATTCATGTAAATCTAACATACAAAATATATATTATATTAAAAAGACACTTAAGCATAATTAAACGTCTGCTATCCGCTGTTTTAGCTGATTATCGTGAAGACTCTAGGAAAAATTCTGTGTTTTTGGTTATAGTAATTATAAAAGAATATATGTGTAAGTTGGTTATATTGGTACAGTGAGATTTCTATTGTTAAGATTGGGGTAACGCGAAGAATGGTGTTATTTTGGTTGTAAGTATTACTTTGGTCGTTAATTGTCTCAATGTAAAAGAGATAATAGTAATCATTTTTCTGTGGATTTTGTAGTACAAGTTAATTGATCAAGGCAAAAATATTATTAGACGGAATATAAGGATATCTAGGTGTAATTGTAATCTAATAGTAGCTCAGTTATTTACAAGATAAATAGGCTATTTGAGATTACTCAATACCGAAATAAAGAGACAGATATCTATCTATAACACTTCAACTCTTGGCATAATGGTCCTGAGAAGCTCATTATAAATTGGTTAACATAATTAACTTCTAACACAAATTAAGAGTATGATGGCTATTATAATTTATGCTCATTTAATGAGTGGATTGAGAGCTAAGTAATAGGCTTTGAATTTCAGTTCTAGGAGTAGAATTACTTATTTTACTCAACCTCTTTTACTTAAACATTTTAATTTACATTTGATTTATCGTATATACTTCAATTTGATTAATTAATATGTAGTGAAAGGAGGATGAAATATGTTACATTAATCTAATATTATGTGCGCGTAATAGGTGACTCTTTGTATGGGCGCATGTTGCGATTAGCAAAACAAGTCTTATTGGTCGAGATCGAATTTTGAGGTTCAATTAGACGAAGCACAACTGACACTTACTTGTTATATAGAATGAAGGTAGTCAAAGTGATTAGGAGTGTATAATGTAAATATAACTCTTATAATTCAAAAACCAAACATAGGGGAAGGATTTCGATAGGTTCATTAGCCAAAAATAATTTTTAAATATAATAAACTATTAAAATTTGCTATAGGAGATAAGTGCAGATTAATTACTATATCTATAAATTATATTACTTAATCATAATACTAATCAATGGCTATTGTATAAATATTAACTCTACTCGATCACTGTAATAAAAAGAGAGTTCTACATATTCATTTATAGTATATTATATTATATTTGACTCAGAGATTGTCACTGATCAATATATACTCCAACGCTTAGAACTCTGTAGAATATTTTTAACAATTCGTAAGTAACCCGACCACTCAATCTTTTAAAAAAGTTCTAATTTTTTAGAAAAGATATATATATAATACTTAATATTGTATTTTTTTTAATTTTTTTTGAAAACTTAATATTTAATATTAACACGCCCCTTCTCGTGTAGACATTATTCTCTTTTTTCTTTCAGATACTCGTATTCAATTTTAAGTATTATAGTGAATAATTGACATATAGTTGTTAATTTTAGAAAATAAAATATATGTCAATCATATATATATATATATATATATATATATATATATTATCATATTTTGTACATTGAGAGTAGCATTTAAATACCCTTCAATTTTGCTCTCCTTTCCACGGCTAACTCGTGAGTTGTGATATGTTGGTGAGTGGAACTAAATAAAAAGCAAATTACACTAAGCTTTTTCTTAAATTTGGTATAATCAAAAAAATATCTTTTCGTTATTTAAAAAAATTACTATTACCTTTTAATATTTGATAAAAGGGATAATTATATTCCTTTCTTCTAAAGTTTGGTGTAATTATATATAAATTTTATGTGATTTAAAAAATTATATTTAGCACCCCTAAGGTTTCCTTTCGTCTAATAAATAAGTCATTCCGTTAGTTAAAATTCAATTATTTTACTGATATTAACAAAAACAAATTGGAAGAAATTATATTTGCCTCAAATTGATTGATTATTGATTTATTGTAGATCAAATAAATATTTTTATGATCAAATTATCTTCAATACGTCTACACGTGTTAATGCATGTTAAAATCACCGTTATAAAGGTAGTTTAGTAAGAAAAAATATTTGACATGCAATAAGTTAGTAATAAATTATTATATATAAAATATCAATTTTCATTCAAATTTTTTATTATATCAAATTTGGTATATTTTTATTAACGGATGGACTTATTTGTTAGATGGAAGCAAACTTATAGGTGTTAAATGTAATTTTCCAAACTATAATGTGTAATTACACTAAACCTTAAGGAGTGGAGTGTAATAATCCTAATAAAATTATGTAATCATTGGATAGAGGTCTAATTGTCAAATTTTTCTTTGTTGTATTTGTTTTTTTTAAAAAAATAAATTTTGTAAAATACTGAACGAGGTGGGTGAATTTTTTAAAAAAAATTAATTTTACACAAAAATGTATCAATAAACAGATTAATGGATTTGGCTAGTTGTTGATTGACCATTAAAATTAAAGAATATTAATCATTCCCGAATAAAAAATATTATTTATAATAAATAAAAAAAACTTATTTTAATTTACCCTTAAATAAAAGGACGTAGTGTAAGTAGTGTGGTTAGGACGATGTATTTCGTGGACCATCATTAATTGCCTAATAAATTTTTTTTTTTTTTTTGAAAGGTTTGATAGACCTAAGAATTGAATATACTATTGTTTTGTTGGCCAACTAATCCATTTGGATAATTTTCTATAGGATAAATTACATACGTTCATGATGATGGCATAATAATATAAATACGTTTCATTAATTTAAAATTACATTTATCTTTATTGAAATTTGTCCTGTTTTACATTTAATTCTATTGGTAGGATTCCGATAAATTTATCACATATTATTTCAAAATACCCCTAATAAAAAGTTTGACTATTTGGCCAACTTTACAGATGAAAATGCTCTTAGAATCAATTGTAATATTTTACAATATTGAGGGTGTTCAATTTTATGATCACATATTTGTACTTAAATATAATATATATATATATCTAAACTAGCCATTTTTGTCTGTTAAATATATTATATTATATTATAATTAATTACATCCATGCCTAAGATTTAGTATAATTATAAATACATTCTTGTTAGATGGATTACAATCACCCTTCTTGAGGGTAAAACAGCTTGCAAAAAAAAGTACAAATACAAAGCCTTCATTTATTTGGCAAAAAATATAATTTTTTTGAAAAAGACCCAAAACTCCTTAAACAAAATTTAGGAGGGTATATGTAATTCTCTAAATGATGTATTCATAATTATACTAAACCTCAAGGAGTGTGACTGTAATTCGCCCTAACATATAAGATAATACATGGAATATTCAATGGACAAAATGGCTAGTCTAGCAAAAAAAAAAAAAAAAAATTAAATATTTATTTAAGTACAAAGTATGTGAAATAATATTTAACACCCTCAATATTTTGAAACATTACAATTTGGTCCAACGGGTTGGTAAAATCATAGTCAAAAAAATTTTATCAAGGGTATTTTGCAATAACATGTGATAATTTACTAGAATCCTACTTGTGGAGTTAAATGTAAAATGGAACAAATCTCAAAGAAGATAAATATAATTTTTATCTAATAGAAATATATTTATAATTATTTTAAATCTTAGGGGCATTGATGTAATTTACCCTTTTCTATATTTAACATTCAATAATTCAATCAGGACTCTAAAAAAAAAAAAAATCATTTGAGGATAGTAAATTATGTAACAAGTTGCATGATTTAAAATTTGGTCAAATTTAGAGCTGCAAAAAAGATTTTCTTTTTTTTGGTCCAAACTAGGTACATGACCCATGGATGTCGATGGGTAGAGACCCTATTCAAATTCAATCTATATTTATTTTAATGGGAGGTCTGGGTCTGTGTCTAACAATCTTTTAAATATAAAAAATGTCCTTCCATTGAAAGAACCTATTTAACTATTCAACTACGTCCTTTAAAAAAATTAATTACACAATTTACTGCACTCACAATTAAATAAAAAATAACATATTAATATTTATTTTGCTGAAATATAATCATATAATATATTCAAAGTTTTAATTTTTAATTTATTGATATTTAATGTATTAAAAAAGTTATCAGTAGCTTTAGCACGTGAAGTTGAAAGACAATGATAAATTTTAATATATAAGAACAAATTAATTATGAGTTTAATAAAAAAAAATATTATAAGATTATGCAAGGTAGGGGGGGGTTTGCGTGCACTTGCTCGAGCTCGAGCCCTATGAGTTGTGTTCGTGGCTCGCGAGCTCACCCCTTTTTTTATTTTTTAATTATATATATATATATATATATATTATTTAGTGTATATTAAGTATATGTATATTTTATATTCAAAATATTATTATATTATTATTTAATTATCTCTTATTTTAAATTTTATAAATAAAATAAAATATGGTATTTTTATTTATATATTTTAAAAATAAGTTTAAGCAATAATTTAGTAATTTTGATACTTTTTGTGTAAATAAATATTTAAAATTCATTATCAATTAAATTATTAATTAATATCATATTTTAGTTTTATATGATATTAAAATATGTTATTGTAGTT
Source organism: Sesamum angolense (assembly GCA_034509725.1). Classification (NCBI taxonomy): domain Eukaryota; kingdom Viridiplantae; phylum Streptophyta; class Magnoliopsida; order Lamiales; family Pedaliaceae; genus Sesamum; species Sesamum angolense. The sequence continues at coordinate 10,542 of JACGWL010000400.1, forward strand.
TAGGCCTAATTATTTTTTTATTAATTAAAAAAAGAAAAATTATAAAAAACATTTTTTAATTAATTAAGTTTTTATGTCGAGTCGCGGTTCGTACAGACTCGACGATAAATTTTTTTAAAACATAAAAATGTTCAAGTCGCGGTTTGGAACCGCGACTCGAGCAAAAGTTTTGTTTGAAAACTTTAAGGCTGATCGCTTTTCTCTTTTTTTTTATAATTTTATATTATATTCAATATATTATTAATAATATCATATATATTATAATTATTTAATATAATAAAATAATTAAATAAATACATTAATATACAACGATAATTAAATTGCAATAACGCATATAATAATAAATAATAAATAAAATTTAATTATATTGTAATATTTGTATTTATTGTAATGTTTATAATAATTGATTGTATATTTTTAATTAATAAATTTTTAATATTGATTATAATTAAAATATATATAGTTATAAAAAATAATATTTGCTACCAATTGTTTTGTTATTAATTTATTATTGTCACGATTTGTATCATATAAATATATTTATAATTTATAATTCACGGACACTCTGAAAAATTATTTGATGTAGTATCGGATACGTGTCAGGTTCAGACACGATATCGAAGTATCCAAAAATCTAAGAAAAAAGGGAAATGGGTGGAAACGCCACGGACACGGCTATTGACGTGTCCGACACGTTCCAAACATATTTTTAATTTTTTTTTATAATTTAAAAAATTTCGGGCTATTTTTTAGAAATTGAAAATTTAGGCTTAATAAAAAAGAAAAAGAATTAAGTCACTATTTTTAAACTAAAAGTATTAAGATAAAATTATTAAAAAATTGAGAGATGTTCACGATTTAACTAATTTAAATTATTAAAAGTTTTCATATTTTGTATAATTTCTAAATTATTAAAAGTTTTCACTGATTTTGTAGATTTTTAGAAAATTGATTAAATCGTGAACATCTCTCAATTTTTTAGTAATTTTATCTTAATACATTTAGTTTAAAAAGCGTGAATTAATTTTTTTTATTAAGCCTAATTATTTTTTTTAAAAAAAGAGTCCAAAATTTGAAATTATAGACAAAAATGAAAATGTATTCGGAACATGTCGTTTCCTTTTTTTTTTTTTTTTTAGATTTTTGGACACTTTGATGCCGTGTTCGAGCCCAACACGTGTCCGATACTACATCGAATAATGTTTCAGAATATCCGTGAATTATAAATTATAAAAAATATTATATAATACAAATTATGATAATAATAAATTAATTAGCAAATATTATTTAATTATAATTTATATATTTTAATTATATCAATATTAAAAATTTACTAATTAAAATATTAAATCAATTATTATAAATATTAAATAATACAAATATTATAATATAGTTAAATTTTTATTTTACATTATATCACTTTATATGTTATTGCAATTTATAATTTATTTAAATAATTTATTATTTGATATATTAAATTAAATTATAATATAAATATAATATAAAATAATAATAAAAAAAAAGCAAGCTGGCGGTCAGCCTTAAAGTCTTCAAACAAAACTTTTGCTCAAACTGCGACTCGAGCATTTTTATGTTTAAAAAAAAAATTTATTGTCGAGTCAAACCGCGAACTCGACATAAAAAAATTAATTAATTAAAAAATATTTTTTTTGTAATTTTTCTTTTTTTAATTAATAAAAAATAATTAGGCCAAAATTCAGTTATTATATATAGAATTATTAGTCCATATTTATTTTAGTGTTAGATGGTATTCAAATATGGTATTATAGTTTAATACAATGTATACGGATTTTATCGTTATAATTAGTCAACAAAATATATTGAATTTTTAGTCAGTATATCATTTGCTTTATATTGTTGAAAAACAAACTTATTCAATAATTTAATACGTTTAGATAAATATTTAATATAATGCATATATTTTATTGTTACAGTTTCCATCCATTCACTTATTCCATATATTAATATTTCTCATATTTTAGTTTAGATGATATTAAAATATGGTATTATAGTTTATATTATCTAAAAACAAGCTTAATCAACAATTTAGTGCATTTTCATATTTTTTTGTAAATAGGTTACTCTCTAAATGATTGGACTGAATGTTTTCATGACTGTCAATTTTATTTCATCGTATTTTTTTTTGGTTTTTTTTGAATATTTTCTTCATGTTTCATATTTAAATTTTTTAAAAATATAATCTATATGGTACAATAGTCCATATCTTTTTTAAATTTAAATATTTTAGAAAAAAATAATTACTTGTATCAATTGAGCTTGAGTACACTATCTACTGCTCGAGCTCCTTTTTACTAGGCTCGCCGAGCTCGAGCTCGAGCTCAAATTTTGAGCCGAACTTGGCTCATTTGCAACCCTACACGCAGGTACTGTGTGACACAGTGTGTAGCTATTAAGAGGATGAGCCTTTAAGTGTATCACCTTTTTCGGTTCGCCAAATATTTTATTTTTAATAATATTAAAGAATTACGCACACGCGTAGAATGTGCCATCGCCTATGACTAAAATATGTGTCATGATATTTGATTATAACTAATGTTTTGACCTCCCTTAAAAATCAACGACTAATAGTTGTCGAATTAGTATTTTTGCTTCAAATTTTAACTATTAATCATAATAAAATCTTATTTCTTTTGGTAACCCGAACATCTTTTTGTAAATTGATTTTATTAAATCATTATATAAATATCAACACAAAAAAATCATATGGGTTGAACTGTTTTTGGAATTAACTTGTGGTTTAAGAGATATTAATTTGCAAATGACAGTTAGGTGCTGGATGTATGATTATGGACACAATTATAGAGGATTAGGACCACATTCTTGAAACCTAATTAAGGAAAGGTCCTCCCTCATAGAGCCATTCATTTGTAGCAACAAGTTTGAACTATACAAATCTCAATGTGTCCAATTGATAGAGATTAGGGTAAATTTCTATGTGGGATCGGAATTATTGCACGCAGCTCTAGCTCTAGGCAACACAACTTTTGTCATATTATTACAACTTCAAAGCTCTTGCTTGCAGTGTTATTTCTGGATTATTTGTTTGATAGGTTATAATTGGATTATAAATTTCAATTATTAACAATAGCTATCAAAATTGTTGCTTTAGTGTTATTTATGCACTTGTTCACATGATATTTTATTGGAATTTTAGTCTTATAATTATAGTTATTTGGTATTTTAGTCCCGTAAATTATAAGTAGCAATTTAGCTCAGTAACTTCTAATTTTCCAAAATAAAATTGGGTGGAATGTTTAGTGTTGGTTGGAAAGTGATACCCTGACCAATTTTGTCCTGAAATTGCAAAAAAATAAATATATAGAACTAAAATGCATTTAAGCCTGATAACTAATATCTACTGAACAATGAAGGAAAATAATATTTTTTTCATCCCTGTAACTTAGGATCTGTTACTTTTGATCTTAATAGTTACGAATTCTTACATTTGATCCCACAAATTTAAAAAATGTCTCAACTTTTGGCCTCTGGCGACCTTATGTTAGTTTCTAGTAAAAAGAGTTAGCGGTCGTGTGCCTTATGAAGTGAGACTTTATGTTCTTAAATTTATGAGATCAAAAGTAAAAATTCGATAACGAGTATGACCAAAAGTATTCAAAGCCTAAGTTACAATATGAAAAATACACATTATGTTTTTCATTTATGGATTGCTTTGTAGTCATCTTTTGTGGAGACAGAGAGAAAAATAATGATAGTAAGTATTAGAAATAGGCGCATATTTGGATTTATTTTTGTAGATAGCTTAATACAGTGTAAAATAGGTATGTATGTTTGGTTTTGTATCTTGGATGATAAAATCCATTATTCATTGTCAAATCATGTATCTTTTATATGTATTTATAATTGTGTATATAAATATACATATATATATATATATATATATTATGTGTTGAATTCGTCTATTATTGTGCATATATTTGGGAGGTAAAATTCATTGTTCATTATCAAAATTATATATCTTTTTATATATTTATAATTAGTAGAAAGTATAATGTACGTGCACGTGTAAAAATATTGTTAGGTGTGAATACAAAATTTATTAATTATTTAAGATATTATTATCTTAATTTTACTTCTATTATTGAATCATTAGTATACAATTATATATTTTTTAAAAAGTGATAATAATTATTGATGAGAAAATTATTTAATTTGCTATTTGTAACACAAATAACATTAAATAAAATTTAATTTTCGCATTTTGTATTTAATAATTATTAGATTTAATGATTTTGTATCAGAAAAAATAATACATAAAAGTAAAATATAATATATAAAAAGATTCAATATTAAAATAAATTAACGAAGTCCCGAACTTTGGATTTTTTTATAAGAAATTTCATTTTAGTAAAATTGATCATGTTTTATTTCTAATGTCTGTTTTCTTTTTTTTTTTTTTTATATTTTTATATTTTTTATAAAATATTATATTTTTAATTTTCCTACTGATTCTCTTTTCTTAAATTGATTTATCTTTTTTCACCAGCCAAGTTAAAAAAAGTCAAAAAACAATCGAAAAATTAATTAAATGCCACGTGTGCAACTCTCTTGTTGAAAAAATGACCCGTTGGAGCATTGGCCGCAGAAAGACAAAAAGACCCCAATTTCTGTTCCTTCTAATTTAAAATCAAATTTCTGTGAATTCAAATGCATTCCTGCAAGTTTCCTCGCCTCTCGCCTCTCGCCTCTCGCCTCTCTTCTCTCTCTCTCACGTTTGAGTGCTTCCATTTTCGGAAAATGGGTATCTCGACGGAGTCTCAACAAGAACACAAGGTATGAAGAAGAATCTGCGCGTTATTTGTCTACAACTTTTTTCTGAAAATTTTCGGTTTTGTTTTTTTATGATTTTGGTTCTGGAATTCTGAATGATTTATTGGGATTATGATCTCTTTGGAATATGATTTCCATTGCGAAGGTCATTCAGCGTTTCTTCTTCTCTTTGTTTTTTGGAATTAATGTCCCCTTTGCTGTAGATATCTTCTTCATCTTGTTTCCCTCTTGTGGTTTCATATTATGACGATCTTGGAAACGCTGGCTCCGTTTATTGGAGAAGAATTAGGATGATAGATAGAGTGCTTTTCAGTTGTTTGATTAGTTGTTCCCTGCTGTAGATCTTCTTCATCTTGTTTTCCCTCTTGTGGTTTCATATTATGACGATCTTGGAAACGCTGGCTCCGTTTATTGGAGAAGAATTAGGATGATAGATAGAGTGCTTTTCAGTTGTTTGATTAGTTGTTCCCTGCATTTGATTCGAAGATACCTTTTGGATTGTAGTACCAATAATTGGCATGTAATTCTGGAAATGGCAGGAAATTGGCCCTTGGGAGCTCCGAGTTTATTGATCTATTGGCTTAATTTATTTATATGGTATGAGATGGTGTACGTATTAGTGGTTTAATTTTCTTATATAATGAAAATATTATAAAATAACTGTTTTTTGTTAAGTTTATGGACTGAGAGAAAATTCTGAGTATAAGATACAAGATTAAGTTTCATTCAGTTAAAGCTTATGCTCCTTGTGTCGAATTATGATCTACCCA
>JACGWL010000401.1:0-10183 GCA_034509725.1 Sesamum angolense
GTGAGCACTGATCTCCACTCTTTAGCCATTGAATCTTCGCCCGTTGTTGAAGCATGTTTTGTTCCAGCTTCGTAGCTCTGAAGAAGACCAACTTGCAACATTTCTCAAGTCGGATCAATAAGGCATTATGTCTATCCCCCTATAACAATTGCTGCACCTTACCAAGAAATTCCGCTGCTAGTTTGACATTCAAAGACAGGTCACCCTTCTTCTTTCTAAGTGATCGAAAGACCGGCTTCAGAGCTCGCAATTTCCGTGTTACGGCATACATAGAGGTCCCTTCTATTCGATGTCTCCAAACATTCTGCACTGATGGAGTGAAGTCCGACGACATCGTGAGATAGTTGTCAAAGCGAAACATACTGACAGTATGAGTAGCAGTATCTCCTCGGATCACAAGAGGAGAATGATCAGAGGTCCGGGCATTTAGACAGTTGTAACGCGAATTCGGCCACTGGCCTAGCCAAGCAGCATTAACAATCAGTCTATCCAGTCGTTTCCATAGGCTACGGTCACCTTCACTGCAGATATGCCAAGAAAACCGTTCGCCCTGTACCAGTAGGTGGATTAAACCAGTATCTAGGATACAGTCCCTGAACTCCGTCATAGCCAACTGAATATCTGCTGAGGATCCACAGACCTCACTCATATCAAGTACTGTATTAAAGTCACCCCCAACAATCCACGGTTCATCAGAAATAGAGTTGGCCAATGTCACTAACTTTTGCCACAGCCCCCGTCTACTAATAGTATCATTCGTACCATAAACCACAGTAGCTAATACTGACAAATGAGCACAACGAATAGTAATACGACAGTGTATAAACTGAACATCCAAATCCAACACATTCACATCAAGCAGTTCATCGTCCCATGCAATCCAAATACGGTTATCGGCCCACCATAATCAGTAAACCAAGACCAACATGGTAAAAAGGATTACATAAACGAAACATTAATAGCAGAAACTCTAGTTTCTAAAAGTCCGAGGAATTGTAACCTGAATTCGGATACTAACTCCTTCACCGCCATCTGATGGTCTCGACGGTTGAAACCTCGAACATTCCAGATGCCTGCATTCATCACGTAACAATATGCAAGGGGCTGCTTATAGGACCCCGATCAGAAATTCCTGCATCATCATCAGCGAGCATTAAAGCATCAAACGGATTAAACACAACTACCTCTTTCCCCTTATCATTAATCTCGTTAGTTGCAGCTCTATGCTCCTGCTCAACATCTCCATCCTTCCCGTCCTTCGTCTGTTGTACAGTACGGTCAGTATAGTTCGTCGCAAGGGGCTGCTTGATCGTTGCTGCAAAGTTCGCTTCTGGACGTACACCGCAACCGGCGGTTTCACGGTTTTTTTGGATTCGGGGCACGCTGCCGTCGTGTGGCCAAGTGACATACAAGTTTTGCACTTCGGTGGCACCCATTCGTACTCCACCTCCACCTTGCACGGTACCTCATTGTCGTCCTCCGTCGGCATCATGATAGTGAGATGCTTCGGTAGCGTAGACGAAATATCAAGCATCACACATACACGAGCGAAATCCAGCCTCGTGCATGCTCGCGTGATGGTATCCTGGTACAATGGCCGTCCGACTCCACTAGCCACCGTGCTAAGTCCATCGTCGGTCCAAAATTCAACTGGGAGATGATGAAGTCTAATCCACACCGGGACTTGTGTGTGTTTATGTTTTCATAAAACCATTCCCGGCTCCCACCTATGAAGAACGATCGGTTGACCCTGGAACAACCAAGGACCCCCTTCGATGATTTCCTCCATCGCAATTTCGGTTTTAAATTGAAAGAAATAGAATCCATTAGATGTTGCCGTAACCGTCTTGACAGCCGGCCAAACCGGTCGTACGTAATCGTTAAGATGATGATAATACGGTTTTCGGCCTAAAAAATACCCCACCGCCATGTTATCCCACCGGCGGGATCCCTCACGAACTACATCGATGGACGGCCGCACAACAATTTCATCATGTTGAATACTCGGATGCACATAAGACAATGTTTTCCTAGTCGAATTGTCAAAGGATGCAGCAAATTTGTCACTAGAAAAATCTGAACCGTGGGTATGTAATGGTACGTTACCGATAAAGATTCCCGTCGAAGCCATCGGGCTGTGGATTCCGGCAGCAGCAGGGACTGTTTCCGCAACAGTTCGACGCGGCACAGGTATAACCGGACTACTCGACAACGGCTCCACCCCCTCTCGATCAGCAGCAGTCATGGCGGGCTCGGACTGCTGCACAGACGCTGTTTCATCAACGTTCAGCACTGTTTGAATTTCCAACAGCGGCGGCGCCGATTCTTGAATGAGAGAAACCCTAGGTGGCGGCGCTAGGGTTTCAGCAGGTAGGGTTCTATACGCACGGCGCGGCAGCCGCATAGGTGGAGGCGGAAATGGTGTACCCGGCCTCGATCCCATCGGCCGTAGTCCTCCCGAACCGCAGGCGATTTGATCGCACCATCACCAAATTTATCAATCCATCTCCGTTTGAGATCAGCAAGGGCAGCCATGGATTCCTTATCGCCATCGTCAAGCACGCGATTTGCAAGGGACAAGAATTCTTGGATGTTAAATTCTCGAGCAATCCGATGTTCGTCCATGGGAGTATGCGGCCGATCGCCAAGGTGCACGCTGATCGGGCTTGGCCTCTCCACTCCGCCATTCTCGACGGAACCATCAGTCCCCAAAGCGGATAGCTCCGGTCCATCGCCTATTCCCGCCGGTTAGATCGTCGGAATCACCGAGATGGTGCCATGCTCACCATCATCAAAGTCATCGCCGCCGTCTTCCGCCTCGGTCTCGGCCAAGGATGCATGGCTAGGTTTAGTGTGTGTAGAAGGTGTAGTGTGTGTGAGAGAACAGAGAGAATTTTAAAACATTGTAACCTATTCAATTCGGAGACAGCTTTTCCACTAACCCCAATTCTTCCATGCAACCTCGTCCATGGCTGCCATGGCGGACACCGGCGACGATGGAGCCCATGCCGACGGCGAAGATGGCGCTGACTCAGTTCCGGCGACGAACCCGGCGGCGGAGCATACTGTTCCGATTGACGAAAAAATCAAGAAAGATTTGAACTTTACGGAATTTTTTCAACTCGCTTCGGGGGTGATCGACGACGGGGACGCTGATTCCATGGCCGCGTTGCTGAACTTGAAAAGGCATTGGTCGGAGAAATTTGGAGAAGACGATTCGTTTGGTGGCGCCAGCCATGGCGGATTCCGACCTTCACGTCCGTTCACGTTCGCTGCCCCGATCATCGCACGGCCGGCGCACCGCTTCCCAAGACTACTTCTGAGCAAGAGGCGCTAATCCTCCAAGAAGTGGCTGTTCCTAGGTCAACGCGGCCGCCGACAATTGAGTTGGGAAGAAGCACCTAGTTCAACACGTCTCGAGCTGCCGACAGTTGAGTTGGGAACTGAAGCGCTCATCCTCCATGGAGCGGCTGCACGTCTCGAGCCGCCGACAGTTGACTTGGGAACCGAAACATCTCTTGCGGCTAAGGTTTCGATGAACCCTAGCGCGGCGCCCACCCTTGGATTGGCTGCCCACCCTCGAACTCGTTCCGGCGCCGGCTTGTCCCCTTTCGATCGTTGCTTTGCCGTCGACTTGTCCCCTTTCGACCGTTGCTTTACCGGCTGCCGTTGCTTTGAACGGTCCGGCCTCCTTGAACCTTGATGCGTCTTCCCCGATCCCGTTGCGGCGCCTAAGGTTCCGATGATGGGGCCACGGCTACCATCAGCCACGGACGTCATCGGCATGGGTGGTTTCTCCTCACCTATGGAGATGGCCGTGCTCTCGACGTCGCCTGAAGCCAGAAATCCGCCTCGGTCTTGGGCTACCCCGCTGTTGATCTCCACAGAAACGGCTACTGTGACCTCATCCCTAACTCAGCCACTGATTTCGCCACTTTCGGGAACTCCGGCGGCCGGATTGCACCGACAACCTTGGCGGAATTTTTGATTTCTCCGCCGCGGATTTGGGCTGCGCCACCACAGCAACCTGCGGCCACGGCTGCACCTCCTTTGCAGCCGTTGGTCTTGTGGGCTCCAGCGCCACCGCTGCCGTCGATCGGGTCTGCACCGGCGACATCTCCGTCGAAAATTTTGATCGGTAACGTTCCTCTGAAACCTTGCTCGGATCTCTATGTTTCTGATGATAAAATTGCAGCTGCATTCCATAACTCATCACGTAAAACACTCACCTACATCCCACAATCCGTGCAAAACGGTGAAGTTCTTGTGAGGCCTACAATTGATATGATCCGTGAGGGATCAAATCGCTGGAACACTACTGCTGTTGGATATTTCCTTGGTAAGAGGCCATATTTCCATCATCTTAATGATTTTGTGCGTTCAATTTGGCCGGCCGTTAGGGATGTTAAGGCAACATCGAATGGCTTCTTCTTTTTTCAATTCAAAACAATGGCGGCTATGAAGAAGTTCTTGAGGGAGGGCCTTGGCTTTACCTTGGACAGCCGATTGTTTTGCAGAAATGGGCCGGGTATGGTTCTGCGTAAGTTAAAACACACGGAGGTCCAGTGTGGATCAAATTACGGCATCTGCCGGTGGAATTATGGACAACTGATGGGCTGTGCACAGTGGCAAGTGGAATTGGTAAGCCGCTCTACCCGGATGCGATCACTAGAGCATGCACGAGACTGGACTTTGCTCGTGTATGCGTTATGCTTAACGTCAACTCGAAATTGCCGAAACAAATTGTCATTAGGATGCCTAACAAACATGGGGGCGAGTCGGCATGCAAGGTGGATGTGGAGTACGAATGGCTACCCCCAAAATGCACGAACTGTACCAGTTTGGGTCATGCTACTAAGGAGTGCCCTCTGACTAAACCGGTGAAGCTGCAGTTTCGATTTATGTGAGGAAAAACCAAATACCTGCCCCGGCACCGAGGACTGGTTATCCGATCCCGACTCCGGATCCGGTTTTTGACCATCCTGTGGCTAAAGATGACATGGTGAGTAATGAACGGCCACACCAGAGGACGGATAAGGGTAAGCAAATCGTTATATATAATACTTTTGATATATTACGAGATACTGACGGAGATGCAGATGAGTCGATAAGGGGTCCTAACACATGCAGCCCCTCGGATGTTTCCCCATGTTGAACACAGTGATTTGGAATGTTCGGGCCTGAACAGGAGGGATCATCAGGTCGCCGTGCAAGACCTTGTCTCCGAATTCAGGTTACACTTTATCGCTTTATTGGAAACTAGGGTTATGCCATCAAATGTCTGTCGGTTGCTTGGAATGATGACTTTATCGATGTTGATATTCTTAATATTGGGTCCCAATTCGTCCATTATCGGGTTCTTATGCACGACATGCATGAACCTATTTTACTTACGATCGTTTATGGTCCAATGATGTCAGCGCACGTCGTGAGCTATGGCAGGGGCTTACTGAGCTGGTTGTGACAGTTGATTTGCCTTTGTTGGTTGGAGGAGACTTTAATGCAGTTTTAGATATGAGTGAGGTTAGCGGAGCCTCGGGAGATATTCGGGTGGCAATGCATGAATTTAATGACTGCATTATCCAGACTGGCCTTATCTCCCTTCCTATGCAAGGAGAACGATTTTCGTGGCATAATTGTAGTACGATGGACGGAGCCTTTGGAAGAGACTGGACCGCATGTTTGTTAATGATGCATGGCTGGAGCGATGGCCGAATCTTTTCTACACCTGCCTTACACCACGTACCTCAGATCACTCGCCGTTGGTGCTGAAGGGTGACAGCAGAGGACGTACAGGTCAGTATGTTTCGGTTTGATAATTATCTTGCATTATCACCGGGGTTTCTTGCATCTGTTCACAATATATGGCAGCACCCAGTGATCGGTACACCGATGTATTCAGTCACGATGAATGTTAAACTTACAGCAAGATTCCTGGAGGTTGCTCAGAAACTGCTCCAGGCTGATAGGCACAACTCTCTCTTATTGCAACTTGAGAACTGCTGCAGGTTGGTCTATCTCTAAGCAACACAACTTGAACATCTCATGTTGCGACAAAGCGAAGCTTCAATGGTTAAAAGGTGGTGACCAATGCTCTAAGGTTTTCTTCAGACGAGTGGCTACCAGGAGGGCTAATAAGCGTCTTTTCTACATCTCAGACAGTGATGGCCTTGTTCAAACAGATCCCACCACCATTAGCAGTGACTTTGTGACTTATTTCCAGGATCTGTTGGGTGGGGATCGAACAGATAGGGCTCTCGACCTCCACTATTTACGCCCTTGGGCTCGGTATATTCTCATGGAGGAGGAAGCTTGTGCTCTTATTCGCCCTGTTACTGTTGATGATGTTAAAACAGCTATGTTTGACACTGAGGAGGACAAAGCACCAGGGCCAGATGGTTTTTCCTCAGGTTTTTATAAAGCAGCCTGGCCTATCGTGGGGGAGGAGATCTCAAAGGGTATAATGGATTTCTTTACTACAGACAGACTATTAAAACAAGTGAATGCTACCTTACTCACACTGATACCTAAGGTACGAACTCCGCATTCAGTTGCTGATTTTAGGCCTATAGCTTGTTGTAATGTCATTTACAAAGTTATTTTCAAGATTCTTGTGTGCCGGTTTAGAGATACTCGATTTACTTTTTAGCCCCTCTTAGAACGCTTTTGTCCCGGGTAGATTGATTAGTGATAACGTGCTATTGGCCCAAGAGCTCTTTTCTGGTTATAATCAGTGTCGACTCCCGCCTAGATGTGCTTTGAAAGTTGATCTTAGGAAAGCTTATGACACAATGGAATGGGACTTTCTTTTGCTACTCTTCGTCTGTTTGGCTTTCCTGCTGTCTTTATCAGGTGGATTGAGGAATGCATTATCTCTGCCCATTTTTCGGTTGTTGTGAATGGTGGGGTGCATGGATTTTTTGCGGGGGCACGGGGACTCAGGCAGGGTAATCCCATGTCCCCGTACCTCTTTGTTCTTGTCATGGAAGTCCTGCAGATGAACTTGCAGCAGTTTATTGATCAGGATGGTCAATTTCTTTATCATTAGAGGTGCACGGAACTGAAATTGTTCCAATTGTGTTTTGCGGATGACCTTCTCCTCCTCTGTAACGGATGTGCAGTCGGTGAGTCTCTTTCGCCGGGGACTTGACTTGTTTGCATCACTGTCTGGCTTACACACTAACCCCAGAAGAGCCAATTGATTATTTCCAAAGCGGCTTCTGGACTCCGGGATTCATTGCTTGAGACGCTGGGGTTCCAGGAAGGCCACCTACCTGTTAGGTATCTTGGTCTACCACTTATTTCAGCATGACTCTCTATCGTAGATTGTCAACCGTTGTTACAGAAAATTGACAGCCGCATTAAGGGATGGGAGGGAGTCCAGCTCTCCTTTTTTTTTGTTCGGTGAAGGTAAGTTGCATTACTGTAAAAGAACAAAAAACTACAAACAAATCAGTTGGAAAACCCCTCAACAGGCCGTAATCCTAGTGTGCTAACAGACTGCCGTAACTGAACGCTAATGATCCTTTGTCTGAGCTCTTCAACCACAAGATTTCCCACAATCGAGGGTGTCCAACTACGTTGCTGGAACCGTCTCGAATTGCGTTCCTGCCAGATGTGATAGACTAATGAGGCTAGTAAAGATCGGAATGCTGCATTAACCACATGCTTTCCACGCCATCTGGATGATGCCCAATGAATTCCACGTTGCCAATGACGGTGGGCCAAAGAAATGGTATCTGCTGTTGGATAGTGGTAAGACATCGGCGGGAATAGGAGCATGTAAAGAAAAGGTGATCGTGTGTCTCTGGGACTCCATCCGGACACAAAATGCAGTTACTGTCTGTGTGGTGAAGCCATGGTTTATCCAATGTGGACAATCTCCCCATGATAGCAAGCCAAAGAATAAAGCAGTTCTTTGGGATCTTGAAGGGACCAAGCAAAAGTGAAGACCAGACAACCTTGGGACCCGGCGGGCGGAAAAGGTCATAAGCTGTCGAAGTGTTGAAGGAGCCATCATTAGATTTCCAACTGATTCTGTCCTGGCCCTCCGAAATAGGGGAAGCATGTGAGTGATTTCCAAGCACGCAATATCAGTAATCATTGGCCAATTCCACTGACCATCCTCCATGACCACAGAAAGCATATCGAGAGGTCCAGTATTGGTCATCTGAGGTCCCCGGGGGAATTGAATGATGAGAGGTCCCAGTGTGTGCCACGGATCATGCCAAAGCGAGAAAGAAGTACCATCCCCAACACAAAATGGATATGTGACAACAATGTATGTCTAAGTGTAAGCATTTTCCGCCAACCCCAAGCTCCTTTGTTATCCTTAGCTGTCCAAATTGAACAGTCCCGAAGTCGAACCTGGAAGATCCAATCAACCCAAATAGATGTCTGATCCTGCTTGATGACTGCCCACAGGTGTTTGCTCATCAGCGCACGGTTGAGGGCAACGATGTCTTTGATACCTTGGCCACCTTCCTCGATTGGTCGGCAAACAACCTCCCAAGCCACTTTCGGGTAACCACTGGATGATGTACCTTTCCAAAGAAAGGTACGCAATCGCTTAATCATCTCTTTAATAATCCCCTTTGGCAAAATAAATGCCATAGCCAAGTAAACCTCCAAGGAAATCAAAACAGATTTGATAAGCTGCACCCGACCTGCAAAGGAGAGCTGGACTCCTCCCATCCCTTGATGCGGCTGTCAATTTTCTGTAACAATGGTTGACAATCTGCTATAGAGAGCCGTGCTGAAATAAGTGGTAGACCAAGGTACCTGACAGGTAGGTGGCCTTCCTGAAATCCCAGTGTCTCAAGCAATGAATCCCGGAGTCCAGAAGCCGCCTTGGAAATAATCAATTGGCTCTTCTAGGGTTTAGTGTGTAAGCTCGACAGTGATGCAAACAAGTCAAGTCCCCGGCGTAAGAGACTCACCGATTGCACATCCGCCTTAGAGGAGGAGAAGGTCATCCGCAAAAGACAATTGGAACAATTTCAGTTCCGTAGACCTCCAATGATAAAGAAAATTGACCATCCTGATCGATAAACTGCCGCAAGATCATCTGCAAGACTTCCATGACAAGAACAAAGAGGTACGGGGACATGGGATCACCTTGCCTGAGTCCTCGTGCCCCCGCAAAAAATCCATGCACCCCACCATTCACAACAACCGAATAATGGGCAGAGGTAACGCATTCCTCAATCCACCTGATAAAGACCACAGGAAAGCCAAATAGACGAAGAGTAGCAAAAAGAAAGTCCCATTCCACTGTGTCATAAGCTTTCCTAATATCAACTTTCAAAGCACATCTAGGCGGAGTCGACACTGATTATAACCAGAAAAGAGTTCTTGGGCCAGTAGCACGTTATCACTAATCAATCTACCCGGGACAAAGGCGTTCTGCGAGGGGCTAATAAGCAAATCGAGAATTTCTCGAAACCGGCACACAAGAATCTTGGAAATAACTTTATAAATGACATTACAACAAGATATAGGCCTAAAATCAGCAACTGAATGCGGAGTTCGTACCTTAGGTATCAGTGTGAGTATGGTAGCATTCACTTGTTTTAATAGTCTGCCTGTAGTAAAGAAATCCATGATAGCCTTTGAGATCTCCTCCCCACGACAGGCCAGGCTGCTTTATAAAAACCTGAGGAAAAGCCATCTGGCCCTGGTGCTTTGTCCTCCTCAATGTCAAACATAGTTGTTTTGACATCATCAACAGTAACAGGGCGGATAAGAGCATAAGCTTCCTCCTCCGTTAGAATATGCCTAGCCCAAGGGCGTAAAAAGTGGAGGTCTATGGCCCTCTCTGTTCGATCCCCCAACAGATCTTGGAAATAAGTCACAAAGACACTGCTAATGATGGTGGGATCTGTTTGAACAAGGCCATCACTGTCTGAGATCTGGAAAAGACGCTTATTAGCCCTCCTGGTAGCCACTCGTCTGAAGAAAACCTTGGAGCATTGGTCACCACCTTTCAACCATTGAAGCTTCACTCTTTGTCGCAACATGACATGTTCAAGTTGTGTTGCTTTAAGATAGACCAACCTGCAGCAGTTCTCAAGTTGCAATAAGAGAGAGTTGTGCCTATAAGCCTGGAGCAGTTTCTGAGCAATCTCCAGGAATCCTGCTGCTAGTTTAACATTCATCGCCAAATCACCTTTTTTCCGTCGAA
>JACGWL010000392.1:0-191012 GCA_034509725.1 Sesamum angolense
ATTTCTATAACTTATAGAATTGCTTATGCCCTTTCCAACACATTCATTCTGATTTATTCCTTAGGAAAGAGTATATCGAAATTCCAGAATTTTCAAGGAATTTCTAAGGTAATGGCACAGATCCATTAGGATACCTAGAATAGGAGGTGTCGATATCGTTAAAAGATCACCAGTCCTAGACTGAACAATGAGCTCTAGAACTGAGTTTAGCAGAATGTCTTTTCAGAAGATAGATAATAGGCTACAAAGGTAAAGAGAAGGATTAGCAAAGTCTTGACTCCTCAAGAGATGAGGGAAGATAACGTAAAACTTAAATGCCCTGAGGGATGGAAAGAGATACAAGTTATATTTGACATCACTAAGAGTGAAAACTTTTTTCCTTGTGATGACTTATATCATTTGCAGCAGCCGGTTGTTGGTAGTATGAGGGCATTTTAGAAATAGCAGGCCATAGAAATTCTGGTACAGGTGTTGCACAGGACGAGAAAATGGTAGTATGATTTGGGATAAGTTTCCTGAAGATCATAAACCATGGGGGAAGAAAAGGTAACGGTATGGAGTTCAGTCTTGATGGTGTACCATAAGGATTGAATAACAAGCCCTTTTCTATATACATATCTGTAGGTATGTTATATGATCAATATAAGACAGAATATTTTGCAGCTTATATTGATTCAGGATCAGGAATTTGCACAGCAAAACTGGAGTTTTCCTAAAGAAGCAAGGGAAACTTACTGTTATTGCAGGAAGGGATTTTTCACAAAAAATCCTAATACTCAATGCAGGAATTCGAGAAGCCAAAATCATGATCGGATGAGCATTTGGAACGCCCTGGTTTAGGGTAAAAACACCTCCCATTTATTTTCATGATACAGGGGCGGATATCTTGCTAGGTAATAATTTTATTCAAATATTTGCAAGATATATGCCGGATAATCAGAGAAATCTGTTAATCTTTACTACTACTGTGGTAATGAGATACAGTTTTGCGAAGAGAAAAGGCATTTAACAGAATAATGCCTATAAATTTTCGCAGCAAGCGTGGTGATGTTGATGCCAAATTAACTCATCCAAAAATGCAGGATAAGAGGAAATTCGGTAAAGTTCTTTTGTCTTTCGGGCAACAGGGACTCATCGATAGTGATAGCTTCTACGAGGAATCTGAGGAAGAAATCAAGAACCTCAAGGAAGCAATGCAGGGATTAAAGACCATGGAACATAAGCGAGGAAAGTATACTCTCTCTCGAAAATGTCAAGAGTATAATCCAGAGAAATTTCAGTGAAAATCCTCTGGCATGGTGGGATAGGAATAAAATCGAAGCTACTCTTAAGATCAAAGAGAATGCAATATGAGTATGTTCGATACAAGCCTATCTAGATGAACATGGAGGACAAGAAGGATATGCAGATCATTATCAAAGAGCATATCAACCTTGGACTCATCGAACCTGGAATCTCTGCATACAGTAGCCCTGGATTTCTGGTAAGAAACCATGGTGAGATAAAAAGAGGTAAACCCAGGTTGGTAATTAACTAGGTTTTATTGCACTTTTGGTCCCGTTGGATAGGGCCATTCTCACTTTTAGTCCTGCGCTTTGCTTGGTTGACACATATAGTCCTAAAGTTTTCAGCATTTTGACAACATTAGTCCCAAACTCAAAACATTTTGTTTTACTTTATTAAAGCTCGGAAATTGGCCCATCATGCTTCCAAAATAGATTAAACTGTCATAAATTCGTACCTTTTTTTGACCGCCTTGTCACCGGGTATTCCAAGCTCTCGATTTTACGGACTTCCTCCAACCACACAACCGCAGCTGATGGTTCGCAGACGCTTGGCTCCTTCAGCAACACACAGCACAACCCTATTTCGTTTCCTACCTTAGGGTGTAGAATATACTCTGATACAGCAACTTAATGGAATTTTGGACATCAATTTTGGAAAGAAGCCTTTCTTTTTTGAAGGAATATAGGTAATATTACACAGATACTATTTCCTCCGTTGGAGGAGACAACTATTTAGCATCTCATTCTATAGAGGGCTAGACTCTTTCGGGAAACCCCCATAAACTGAAAGATAAAAATTACAGAGATAGAGATTTGGAATCTAATGCTTTGAAGAGTAAGGGGAAATATTTGATGATCCCTTTCTGCTTCGCTGCGTCCTTATTTATAGCCATCCGCGGACTTCAAATGCGGACTTCACACCTATTTTCTGATGACGTCATTGCGTTTGTCATCTTAGGTGACGTCATTGCTTCCGTCATCGCTCTTTCCAGCTGGTAGTTCATAATGGCTTGTCGGCCATTTAATTGCTAGCTGGCTCCTGTTGGATTTTTGTCGGTTTCTGCCGACAGTCTTCTTTTTGAATTTTTACATTCTTCTAATTTTACCGTTTTTCGTAAAAATTCTTTCTTTTACCTTTGTCCTGGTTTGGTTCGGGTTTTTTCTGGGTGACCCGAATCTTGGTTCCGAACAATGGTTTTTCTTGTTTTTCACAGCAAGGGCATATATGGTTATGCCATTGCCCCACATGCAACATGTTGCATGCCTTCATTCTTGTGTGCCTCGGTTGCAGGCAGCTTGTTTTTCCAGATGAGCATTCTTTTATTCTCAAACATGCTTTCTGCAAACTCGGAGCTTTTCCCTGTCATGGAATTTAACAGGAACGATCCATTTAATTTGTTCGAAAATATCTTAAATGGATACTTGACTTTGTCCATCTCTGTGAGACAGACCCATAATCCCCAAGCTCTTCTGGTAGAAATATCATCTTCGCTGATTGCTGATACCAGGGGAGCTTCTCCGGTAGCGACTTTAATTTTGCTGAAAGTCACCATGTCAGGTCTCTGTAGTTTGATAAAATGAAATGCCGGGTGAGACCCCTTTCCTGTAGTTTCTGGAGCTGCTGAGATAAATTTTAACTCCAGGATATCTCCTCTTTTTAAGTGGGGGTTATTTTGCCATGAATCATAGACTGCCCCACTAATCTATTCCGGAAGTTTTGATATTTCCGAAAAACTGGGTGACATCGTATGAACTGAAGCTAAAGCCCCGAATCATACCATTCCTTGACATCTTCAGGTTTAGACCCTTCTAGCATCCAAACTCTATTATATTTTCCGGATGTTTCGATGATCGTTTTGCTTGGATTAACGCCTTTGCGAGAAACTAATTTTTCCCACCTTCGTTGGTAATCTTGCCAAGCAAAAGATAAAGATATCAATTCGTTAGTATTAGCCTTAGAAGTGCCTGTCATCGGCCTAAGACTAATCTCTTCCTCTTTTACCCCAGAGGCGCAGGGTTGACTTGAATCATCAGAGGTTTGCACTCCCTATGACTCAATTGTTGCCTTTTCACCAGAGTCTGGTGATGGCCTTGTGCAAGCAGTACTTGAATCTGTTGCTACAGGTTTAGAGTCCTGTACTCTAAGTGCAGGTTTAGAGCCCTGCTCTCTCAACTCGCGAGTCATCACCGAAAGCGATGCCTTTCGAATTGGTTCTTGTAGAGCGTTCCATAGCGCAGTTGATGCTACCAAGGAACTCCTTATATTTGTCTGGACTTTGTCCAGATCAGCTCTTTGGACTTGTCCGGCTACCTGGGCGTTA
The DNA here is from genome assembly GCA_034509725.1 of Sesamum angolense. NCBI lineage: Eukaryota > Viridiplantae > Streptophyta > Magnoliopsida > Lamiales > Pedaliaceae > Sesamum > Sesamum angolense. The sequence continues at coordinate 3,608 of JACGWL010000392.1, forward strand.
ACCGCTAGCCGTCCAAATTCTCGGTCAAGCTCCTCGAGGTTCTCTCTGAGGTGCCTGAGTCTCAACATGACGGAGTTTGCTTCAAATCCCTCCATCTCTCGTCAGGAAATCTGCAAGAACGTTTTCATGAGATTTGATAACAACAATATTATAACAATAATATTGGCATTCAGCTTGCCATCTGATAATACGTGCTTTCTCAATTTTAGATTCTAATTTGTTTCTCAAGAAAGCTTTAACGTTGGTATTATCAACTTTCAAAGTAAATTCTTTAGCAAGTAAGAACAAAGGCCATTTCTTAAAAGCCTTCCAAACCGCAAAGAATTCTTTCTCGTTGATGTGCCACACTTGGGCTTGTTGTTCGGTGAACAACCCTCCAGTGTATCTACAAGGTTCTTCCCCTGTAGTAGTCTTTTTCATGAGCGCCGCTGCCCATCTATAGTCGTTGGCGTCTGTGTAGACTACCAATTCGTCCTCGTCCTGCGGTATTGCAAGCTTTGGCAGATTATTGCAAACCTGCTTTAGCTCACGAATCCTTTTGTGTGAATTTCCTCCCATTTCCACTTTGTACTTTCTGTTTCTTTTAAAAGTGGCTGGCAATCCTTTCTGTATTTTTGCGAGATCCTTTATGACGATACCTGCAAAATTTACCACTCCCAAGAAGCTTTGTAATTGCTTCTTATCCTAGAGTATATCGGGGAAATTGCGGATTTTCTCCACAATAGGCTCCTGCAACTCAATACCTGCTTCGTCAATAAGAATTCCTAAAAAATCAATTTTATTGATCGCTATAGTAGCTTTCTTCTCAGAAAGTACTAAACCTTCTTTATAACATGCATCAGAAAATATTTGTAGATGTTTAATATGTTCTTTCATATTTCTAGATGCAATCAGAATGTCGTCAATGTAGACAAACATGAACTCGAAATAATCCTTAAAAAGATTATCCATTTTCCTCTGAAATATCTGGGGTGCATTAGCTAAACCCATTGGTAGTACGTTCCAGATATATTGACCTTGTGGTGTGGAGAATGCAGTAAACTTCTTTGATTCATTCTCCATTTTAATCTGATAGAAACCAGATTTGCAATCAAATTTAGAAAACACTTTTGCACCTTTAATGCAATCAATTAAGTGCTCTGTACTGGGAATGTAATAATCATCAAATTCAAGTATTTTATTAATACCTTGATAGTTAATTACCAACCTGGGTTTACCTCTTTTTATCTCACCATGGTTTCTTACCAGAAATCCAGGGCTACTGTATGCAGAGATTCCAGGCTCGATGAGTCCAAGGTTGATATGCTCTTTGATAATGATCTGCATATCCTTCTTGTCCTCCATGTTCATCTGGATAGGCTTGTATCGAACATACTCATATTTGCATTCCTCTTTGATCTTAAGAGTAGCTTCGATCTTATTCCTATCCCACCATGCCAGAGGATTTTCACTGAAATTTCTGAATCAATTCCTTCCTTAAAAGTTGCTTTTATTACTACTTCAATAGTTCTATGTGGATCCATTTCATAGTAACTGCAATCTCTTCTCTAAGCCTACTTAATTCTTCAAGAATTTCTTCTTTAGGAATAAGCTGCATCTCCATCACATTACCAGTAAATTCCATGGGAATAGCAAACTCACCTGAACTTACTTTGTAGATTATATGATGTTTCCTCTAGTTTAGTCCTATCTGGTTGAGGACTTTACCAATCCTCCAATTTTCACAGAACCTTCCAAGCTTAACTCCACTAATTTAATGAAGTTTTCTTTATCGAGTTCTAAGGTAGTTGCCGCAATCTTTATGGCTGCTACCCATTCGTCTATCAGCTTCTCCATATTTCTGAAGTCGATAACATCCAGGTTTAGTACAGCACCGTATGGATGCAAGGGCTGAAGCATGGTTCTTGCCCAAGGTGTATTTTCCGGTGCTCTTCTAGGATTTCTCCCTGGATTTTTCTCGAAGTCTGATTCCCAGGAACGTTGGTGTTGCGTTGGTGTGCAAATCTGCACTTTCCCTCATCGGGTGATCTTGCAAAGCTTCATTGGAACATGTGCTCCCCTCCGGCGGTGGTAGTGCTAGAGTAACTTCATTAGTTTGAATATTGAATAATTCCACAATCCCAAGTTGGGAAAATAATTCAGCCAATTCTTGTAGATCTGACAGATCCGCTCTGGTTACCTCCATTATTTTATGGAGTTAAGGATATCCTGGATCTGTTCATCCCGAGTCTTTGGCTTCGGGATCTCCTTTGCCTTCCCTTCTGGCGTAGAAGAGGTACTGTCCCAAGGGCGTCCCTGATCCTCTCTTGTCCGGATATGATGTTTCAGGGTTCTCCCGTTGGTTTTTCTCAGATCTGCAACTTCGGTCTTCAGATCTGTAAGATTCTTATGTAGATCTGGGAGGATCTTAATAATCTCGTCCATCTTATGGCACAAGGAATCTACTTTCATAGGTACGTTGGATAACCTATGTCCATAGTCTTGGACCGTCTTCTGGATTTCCCTCAGATCTTGAGAGATTTTCGAGGTATCGGCTTCGATCTCCTTCCAATTAATACCTCTAATCATAATTTTTAAAGAGATATTGGTGTAGGAATTGACCTTTTCCATTTCTCCGGGCTGGAATTGATCCACGAATTTCAGTGGCCTGCAAACGCCTCACCACCTATCCTGGTACTGCAAGTTGGACTCGGAGTTCCCTAGGTCCTTCTTGGTCAAAAATCGGGTTCTCTATTGGATCCCCATTTTGTGGTTCATCGGGAGTTCGAGGAGCTGCTTTCATCTTACATGGGCCTTTGTATGGACCATGGTCACATTTCCAAAGAATTTCCTGAAGGACATCCTTTCTCTGTCTTTCCAGAGTCTGGAAATATTCCCTGTTTTCATTGTAACTCGAACTTTCGTTCGGTTCCATATTTCTCGAAAAGTCTCCTCCGTTAGTGGAAAAGCATCTAAATATAATATTAACCATATATTCTTCAATAAACCTAGGCTCTGATACCATTCTGGCCGAGCAGTGTCAAAAGCTTGCAAAAGGAGATGAGTGGTACTAAATGTGCAATTACACCAATTAACTATCAAGGTATTAATAAAATACTTGAATTTGATGGTTATTACATTCCCAGTAGAGAGCACTTAATTGATTGCATTAAATGTGCAAAAGTGTTTTCTAAATTTGATTGCAAATATGGTTTCTATCAGATTAAAATGGAGATTGAATCAAAGAAGTTTACTGCATTATCCACACCACAAGGTCAATATATCTGGAACGTACTACCAATGGGTTTAGCTAATGCACCCCAGATATTTCAGAGGAAAATGGATAATCTTTTTAAGGATTATTTCGAGTTCATGTTTGTCTACATTGAAGACATTCTGATTGCATCTAGAAATATGAAAGAACGTATTAAACATCTAGAAATATTTTCTGATGTATGTTATAAAGAAGGTTTAGTACTTTCTGAGAAGAAAGCTACTATAGCGGTCAATAAAATTGAATTTTTGGGAATTCTTATTGACGAAGCAGGAATTGAGTTGCAGGAGCATATTGTGGAGAAAATCCACAATTTTCCCGATATACTCAAGGATAAGAAGCAATTACAAAGCTTCTTGGGAGTGGTAAATTTTGCAGGTATCTTTATAAAGGATCTCGCAAAATACAGAAAGGATTTCCGGCCACTTTTGAAAGAAACGAAAAGTGCAAAGTGGAAATGGGAAGAAATCCATACACAAAGGGTTCGCGAGCTAAAACAGGTTTGCAATAATCTGCCAAAGCTTGCAATATTTCAAGATGAGGATGAATTGGTAGTCTACACAGACGCCAATGACTATAGATGGGCAGCAGTGCTCATGAAAAGAACCACTACAGGGGAAGAACCTTGTAGATACACTGGAGGGTTGTTCACCGAACAACAAGCCAAAGTGTGGCACATCAACGAGAAAGAATTCTTTGCGGTTTGGAAGGCTTTTAAGAAATGGCCTTTGTTTTTACTTGCTAAAGAATTTACTTTGAAGGTTGATAATACAAACGTTAAAGCTTTCTTAAAAAACAAATTAGAATCTAAAATTGAGAAAGCTCGTATTATCAGATGGCAAGCTGAATGCCAATATTATTGTTATAATATTGTTGTTATCAAATCTCACGAGAATGTTCTTGCAGATTTCCTGACGAGAGATGGAGGGATCTGAAGCAAACTCCGTCATGTTGAGACTCAGGCACCTCAGAGAGAACCTCGAGGAGCTTGACCGAGAATTTGGACGGCTAGCGGTTAACGCCCAGGTAGCCGGACAAGTCCAAAGAGCTGATCTGGACAAAGTCCAGACAAATATAAGGAGTTTATTGGTAACATCAACTGCGCTATGGAACGCTCTACAAGAACCAATTCAAAAGGCATCGCCTTCGGTGATGACTCGCGAATTGAGAGAGCAGGGCTCTAAACCTGCACTTAGAGTACAGGACTCTAAACCTGTAGCGGCAGATTCGAGTACTGCTTGCACAAGGCCATCACCAGACTCTGGTGAAAAGGCAACAATTGAGTCACAGGGAGTGCAAACCTCTGATGATTCAAGTCAACCCAGCGCCTCTGGGGTAAAAGAGGAAGAGATTAGTCTTAGGCCGATGACAGGCACTTCTAAGGCTAATACTAACGAATTGATATCTTTATCTTCTGCTTGGCAGGATTACCAACGAAAGTGGGAAAAATTAGTTTCTCGCAAAGGCGTTAATCCAAGCAAAACGATCATCGAAACATCCGGAAAATATAACAGAGTCTGGATGTTAGAGGGTCCAAACCTGAAGATGTCAAGGAATGGTATGAGTTTGGGGCTTTAGCTTCAGTTCATACGATGTTACCCAATTTTTCGGAAATATCAAAACTTCCAGAATGGATTAGTGGGGCGGTCTATGATTCATGGCAAAATAACCCCCACTTAAAAAGAGGAGATATCCTGGAGTTAAAATTTATCTCAGCAGCTCCAGAAACTGCAGGAAAGGGGTCTCACCCGGCGTTTCATTTTATCAAACTACAGAGACCTGACATGGTGACTTTCAGCAAAATTAAAGTCGCTACCGGAGAAGCTCCCCTGGTATCAGCAATCAGCGAAGATGATATTTCTACCAGAAGAGCTTGGGGATTATGGGTCTGTCTCACAGAGATGGACAAAGTCAAGTATCCATTTAAGATATTTTCGAACAAATTAAATGGATCGTTTCTGTTAAATTCCATGACAGGGAAAAGCACCGAGTTTGCAGAAAGCATGTTTGAGAAGAAAAGAATGCTCATCTGGGAAAACAAGCTGCCTGCAACCGAGGCCACAAGAATGAAGGCATGCAACATGTTGCATGTGGGGCAATGGCATAACCATATATGCCCTTGCTGTGAAAAATAAGAAAAACCATTGTTCGGAACTAAGATTCGGGTCACCCAAAAAAACCCGAACCAAACCAGGATAAAGGTAAAAGAAAGAATTTTTACGAAAAATGGTAAAATTAGAAGAAAGTAAAAATTCAAAAAGAAGACTGTCGGCAGAAATCGACAAAAAACCTAGCAATTAAATGGCCGACAAGCCATTATGAACTACCAGCTGGAAAGAGCGATGACGGAAGCAATGACGTCACCCAAGATGACAAACGCAATGACGTCATCAGAAAACAGGTGTGAAGTCCGCATTTGAAGTCCGCGGATGGCTATAAATAAGGACGCAGCGAAGCAGAAAGGGAGCATCAAATATTTCCCCTTACTCTTCAAAGCATTAGATTCCAAATCTCTATCTCTGTAATTTTTATCTTTCATTTTATGGGGGTTTCCCCAAAGAGTCTAGCCCTCTATAGAATGAGAGGCTAAATAGTTGTATCCTCCAACGGAGGAAATAGTATCTGTGTAATATTACCTATATTCCTTCAATAAAAGAAAGGCTTCTTTCCAAAATTGCTGTCCAAAATTCCATTAAGTTGCTGTATCGGAGTATCTTCTACACCCTAAGGTAGGAAACGAAATAGGGTTGTGTTGTTTGTTGCTGAAGGAGCCAAGCGTCTGCGAACCATCAGCTGCGGTTGTGTGGTTGGAGAAAGTCCGTAAAACCGAGAGCTTGGAATACCCGGTGACAAGGCGGTCGAAAAAAGGTACGAATTTATGGCAGTTTAATCTATTTCGGAAGCATGATGGGTCAATTGTCGAGCATTAAGGGAGTAAAACAAAATGTTTTGAGTTTGGGACTAATGTTGTCAAAATGCTGAAAACTTTAGGACTATATGTGTCAACTAAGCAAAGCGCGGGACTAAAAGTGAGAATGTCTCTATCCAACAGGACCAAAAGTGCAATAAAACCTATTAGTCCATTCTAATACTCAAAAAACGGCCCCAACATGCTTCCATAATAAATTAAGCCCTTATAAATTTGTACCTGTTTTGACCGCTTTGTTCCCGAGTATTCCAAGTCCTCCATTTTACTGACTTCCTCCAACCACACTACCACGGCAGATGGTTTGCAGACACTTGGCTCCTTCAACAACAAACAACATAGCCCCATTTTGTTTCCTACCTTAGGGCGTAGAAGACACTCCAATATAGGAACTTAATAGAATTTTGGACAAACAAATTGAACAGAAGCCTTTCTTTTATTGAAAAAATATAGGTAATATGACATACATATTGATTCCACTATAGGAAGAGACAAGTACGTAGCCTCTCATTATGACAACTATTCTTGTTGGGGAAACCCCATAAACTGAAAATTGAAAACTACAAAGACTCTTTGGAATCTCTAAAATTATCTATTTTGAAGAGTACGGGAAAATTTTTATGGTCCCTTTCTACTTCATCGCCCCTTTATTTATAGCCATCTGAAGACTTCAAACGCGGACTTCAACTTTGATTTTTGATGACATCACTGCATTTATCATCACTTTGTCTTTTCTAGATGACGTCATTGAGTTCGTCAACTCTCATCCTTTCCAGCTGGTTGGCATGATAGCTTGTCGGTTACGTGCTTTGCTAGTTAGTTTTCCTATTTTGTTGACTGTTGGCTCTTGTTGTTTTCTGCCGACAATCTTATCTTTGAATTTTTACAGTCTTCAAGTTTTATCTCGTTTTGTAAAAATTATTTCTTTTTCCCTTGTCCTGGCTTGCTTTGGGTTTCTTTTGTGTGACCGAATTCTAGTTGCGAACAAGGGCTTCTCCTATTTCTCGCAGCAAGGGCACATATGGTTATGCCATTGCCCAACATGAAACATGTTGCACGTCTTCATCCTTGTTGCTTCGGTCGACAGTAGCTTATTTTCCAAGATTAACATCCTCTTCTTTTCAAATAAGCTTTTTGAGACCTATGTACTTTTGTTGTCATGGAATTTAACAGGAATGATCCATTCACTTTGTTTGAGAAAATTTTGAATGGATACTTGACAATGTCCATCCCTGTGAGTCAGACCAATAATCCCCAAGCTCTTCTAGTATAGATATCATCTTCACTAATAGCTGATACCAAAGGAGCTTCACCTGCGGCAACTTTGATTTTGTTGAAAGCTACCATATCTGGCCTCTGCAGCTTCATGAAATGAAAGGTTGGATGAGACCCTTTTCCTGCAGTTTCTGGAGCTGCTGATGTGAATTTTATCTCCAAAATATCGCTTTTTTTAAGTGGGGGTTATTCTGCCATGAATCATAGACTACCCCACTAATCCACTCTGGAAGCTTTGAGATTTTCGGAAAACTCGGTGACATAGTATGAACTGAAGCTAGTGCCCCAAAATCATACCATTCTCTGACATCTTTGGGTTTGGACCCTTCTAATATCCAGGCTCTATTGTATTTTCTGGATGTTTCGATGATGGTCTTGCATGTATTGATGCCTTTGCGAGAAATTAAATTTTTTCCACATTCGCTAGTAAACCTACCAAGCAGAAGATGAAGATATCAATTCATTAGTATTAACCTTAAAGGTGTCTGCCATTTGCCTAAGGCTAATCTCTCCCTCTTTAACCCAATAGGTGCTGGGTTGACTTGAATCGTTAGTACTTTCTGTTTTAGAGATATTTTGATACATGTTTTAGAGAATGATTAGTACTTTTTGGAAAGAAAGCTACTATAGCTGTCAATAAAATTGAATTTTTAGAAATTCTTATTAGCGAAATAGGTATTAAGTTACAGGATCATATTGTAGAGAAAATCCGCAAGTTTTTATACGAGCTCAAAGACAAGAAACACTTGCAGAGTTTCTTGGGAGTTGTTACTTTTGAAGGTATGTTTATTAAGGATCTTGCAAAATACAGGAAGAATTTCTGACCACTTTTGAAGGAAACAGAAAGTTCAAAGTGGAAATGGGAAGAAATTCACACTCAAATGGTTCGTGAGCTAAAACAGGTTTGCAGTAACCTGCCAAAGCTTGCTATACCACAAGATGATGATGAATTGGTGGTCTACGCAGTCGTCAATGACTATAGATGGGCAGCAGTGCTCAAGAAAAAACTACTACAGGGGAAGAACCTTGTAAATATACAGAGGGTTGTTCTCAAAACAACAAGCTCAAGTTTGGCACATCAACAAAAATGAGTTTTTTGCAGGTTGGAAGGCTTTTAAAAAAATGGCCTTTGTGTTTACTTGCTAAAGAATTCACATTAAAAGTTGATAATACTAATGTTAAGGCTTTTAAAAAATAAATTAGAATCTAAAATTGAGAAAGCTCGTATTATCAGATGTCAAGCTAAATGTTAATATTATTGTTATAATATTGTCGTTATAAAATCTCACGAGAATGTTATTGTAGATTTCCTGACAAGAGATGGAGGAATTTGAAGCAAACTCAATCATGTTGAGACTTAGGCACCTTAGAGAAAATCTTGAGGAGCTTAACAAGAAGTTTGGACGACTAGCGGTGATTGCCCAGATGGCCGGACAAAATCCAAAGAGTTGATCTTGACACTATCCAGATCGCAATAAGAACTACCATGGTGGTTTCAACCTCACTATGAAATGACCTACAAGAACCAATTTGGAATGCATCATCCTCAGAAATAACTCACGAGTTAAGTGAGCAGGGCTTTAAACCTGCATCTAGAGTACAGAGCTCTAGACCTGTAACGTCGGAATTCAAGTACCGATTGCATAAGGCCATCGCTAGACTCAGGCGAAATGACAACAATTGGGTCACAGGAAGTGCAAACTCCTGATGATTCAAGTCAACCCAGCACCTTTAGGGTTAAAAAGGGAGAGATTAGCCTTAGGCCAATGGCAGACACCTCAAATGTTAATACTAACGAGTTGATATCTTCATCTTCTGCTTGGCAAGTTTACTAGCGAATGTGGGAAAAATTAATATCCCGTAAAGGCGTCAATCCAGGCAAGACCATCATCGAAACATCCAGAAATACAACAGAATCTGGATGTTAGAAGGGTCCAAACCCAAAGATGTCAGAGAATGGTATGATTTTAGGGCACTAGCGTCAGTTCATACTATATCACTGTGTTTTTCGAAAATCTCAAAGCGTTAGGAGTGGATTAATCGGTAAGTCTATGATTCATGACTAAACAACCCCCACTTAAAAAAGGGCGATATTCTAGAGATCAAATTCATATCAGAAGCTCCAAAAATTACAGGAAGAGGGTCTCATCCAACATTTCATTTCATGAAGCTGCAAAGGCCAGATATGGTAGCTTTCAACAAAATCAAAGCTGCCTCAGGTGAAGCTCCCTGGTATCGACTATTAGTGAAGATGATATTTCTACTAGAAGAGCTTGGTGATTATGGGTCTGTCTCACAGAGATGGATAATATCAAGTATCCATTCAAAATTTTCTCAAATAAAGTGAATTGATCATTCCTGTTAAATTCCATGACAGGAAAAAGTATTGAGTTCACAGGAAGTTTAATTGAAAAGAAGAGGATGTTAATCTGAGAAAATAAGCTATAGGCGATCGAAGCAACAAGGATGAAGACATGCAACATATTGTATGTTAGAGAATGGCATAACCATATGTGCCCTTGCTGCGAGAAACAGGAGAAGCCCTTGTTTGGAACTAAAATTCGGATCACACAAAAGAAACCCGAAGCAAGCCAGGACAAGAGAAAAAAAAAAAATTTACAAAATGAGATAAAAGTCAAAGAATGTAAAAATTGAAGGATAAGATTGTTGGCAGAAAATGACATGAGCCAACAGTCAGCAAAATAGGAAAATCAGCTAACAAAGCACGTGCCGACAAGCTATCATGCTAACCAACTAGAAAGGATGAGGGATGGCGAACGCAATGACGTCATCTAGAAAAGACAAAGTGATGACGAATGCAGTGATGTCATCAAAAATCAAGGTTGAAGTCCGCGTTTGAAATCTATGGATATAAGTAAAGAGGCGATGAAGCAGAAAGGGATAATAAAAAATTTTCCCCTACTCTTCAAAGTAGATAATTTTAGAGTTTCGAAAGAGTCTTTGTAGTTTACAATTTTCAGTTTATGGGGTTTTCCCAACAAGAATAGTGGTCCTAGTGAGAGGCTAAGTAGTTGTCTTCTCCTATAGATTAATAAATATCTATGTAAAATACCTATATTCCTTTAATAAAAGAAAGACTTCTATTCAATTTATTTGTCCAAAATTCTATTAAGTCCCTATATTGGAGTGTCTTCTACGCCCTAAGGTAGGTAACGAAATAGGATTGTGTTGTTTGTTTCTGAAGGAGCCAAGTGCCTGCGAATCATCTGTTGCAGTAGTGTGGTTGGAGGAAGTCAGTAAAACCGAGAACTTGGAATACCCGGGAACAAGAAGGTCAAAAAAGTTTTAAATTTATAAGGGTTTAATTTATTTCGGAAGCATGTTGGGCCATTTTTTTAGTATTAGAATGGACTATTATGATTTATTAGAAAAAAGGACAAAATAATCATAAAATTGATTGAAGGACCGAATCTAAGCATAAATGAAATATACGGGATCAAAACTAACATTGTCATAGCTAAAGGACCAAAAGTAATATGGGACATAGATAGAGGCCGAAAAAATTCTTTTTCCTAGATATTTATACGTATGAAACCTTTTTCAGGAAAAAAAAAAGAAAGGGATAATTACACTACCCTCTCTTAAGGTATGGTGTATTTACACCTATATCTTCTATGGTTTAATAAATTACATGTAGCACCCTTGAGGTTTGCTTCCATATAACAAATAAGTCCCACCACTAGTCCAAATTTATTGAATTTATTGATATTAACCAAAATTGAATGAAAATTTAATTTTTCATCGATTGACTTATTACTGACTTATTGTAGTTCAAATAATTTTTTTTCGTCTAAACTACCTTTACAACGGTAAAGATATACCTTGTCACATACATTAACAAGTGAAGACGTATGAGGGTAATTTGGTTATAAAAAGAATTATCCGACATGCAATAAATCAATAATAAGTCAATTGGGGGTAAATATAGATTTTTTTTCAATTCTTTAGTTAATATCAGCAAATTCAGTGAGTGGGGGATTTATTTGTTAGACGTAAGCAAACCTCAGGGGTGCTAGACGTAGTTTTTCCAACTACCTGAGATTTAAGTGTAATTATACCAAATCTCAGAAAGAAGAGTGTAATTATCCCAAAACGAAAAGCAAATTTTCGTCCAGTTTTTAGTTGTAGATAACAATTAAGTTTAGCCTACAAAAACAACGGCCAATAATAATTGTGCATTCATAACTAATTAATATTCATCACCATTTTTTACTTCCAACCACGGTGGCCCTTTCCAATTCAATTATGTATGTTACAATCTCAAAATTATAATGAAAAACGTAGATTACTAATACCAAAAAGTTGGATAACATTGTTGAGCTCAACTTACAAAGGAAGTTGATGAAAAGACGCCCATCGCTCGTTCGACCCGTCGGCCGCCGGATCTGGAAGAAGGCGCGGCCGTACGATAGTTAGCCATACTCCATCCCCACCCCGGCCACGAACCCACCGGTATCTGAGTTGGAGTCGCCGAAAAATTACAGGCCTTTTCTATTGCTTTCATGAGAAGCAACACAAGGAAGACAGTTCGTGAAAGCAAGAAAGATCAGCAATATTAATGGAAGTAAAAAGCGCTTTTCCTGTGTACGCATATTTGCTTTCTCAGAAACAAAGTAAAAGTGAAGCAATGATCAGTGCTTTGTATAATAGAAATATTTGAAAAATATACAAACAACCCTTGTGATATTATAAATGAGCAAATTACTTATAAAAAAAAATAATTTATTTTTTTGTATTTTTAAAAGTGCACCAATTTACTCCTCTGTAATTTTCAAAATGAAGCAATTTATCTCCTCAAATAGAAAGGTAAATTACTTTATTTAAAAAAAAAAAAACAGGGGGTAATTTACTCATTGACAATATTATCCGGAAGTAAATTACATTAAACCCTAGATTATTTGTATGTTGTAGCAAAGGAAGAACCGTCAATTTGTTTATCTAGTTATTTTACTTTTAGGCCTTCTTTACTTGGTGGGATGGGATTTAAGTAGTATAAAATAATTTTAAAATTGCATTTAGTCATAATCATTTACAATAACAGGCCCGCTACTAATACCGAATCGATTCAAAATAAAGTAAACAAAAATAAAAATGATTAAATGAAATATCCCACTAATAACTAAAACTAAAAGTGGCCTTAGTATTATTGATAGATGTGCTTGTTTATTAAACACATACAAAAGATGGAATGTTGATTCAGAGGGTGTTTGATTGGCTATGTTTACTTCAAACATTTTGTAAGATTAAGATGTTTAAAAGTTTAAAAACATCGAATTTTATTTTAAAAATAAGTATTTAAAGTGTTTGAATAAATAAAATATCAAGAATTATAAAACGTTACGATGTTAGACATAATAAGCTCTTCATATTGAATGGAAAAAAATATCCAATTATTAAAATTCAAAACCATAAAAATAGATATGGGTAAATTACGTTTAGACCCTCCCTGAGGTTAGGCCAATTAAATTGCACAAATACCCCATATTTTTTTATAAAATTACAATACCCTCAGTGTAATATTTTCTAGAGAGTTTTGTTTTTGACTAGGAGGTGTACTTGTGGCTATAAAGATATCCTTGGGTTGTAGCTAAAAATTTGTTAAAGACAGTGGATAATTGCGTATTTTGGACTAACCTCATGAAGTTTCAGTAATTTACCCCATAGATACTTGTTGAAAAAAAAAATGTAATATATCCCCATGTGATATGAGAAATGAGTAAAAAAAATTTATGAAAAATAAAATAGCAAATTATCCATGTGTTTTGAAAAATAAAGCAAATTACCCTCTATCTAAACCATTGATGGGGAAATTGCTTCATTTTTTGAATCAAAAGGGAATAATTTGTTATTTTTTTACAAGGACTATTTACTTATTTCACATATTACGGGGTAAATTGCATTTAATCCGATACTTTTCTTTAGTGAAATTAAAAATATTAGTTATATGAAGTGTAAAGTTAAATACAAATAAAATTGTGAGAGTGTTTATATCTCTTAGGTCTAAGATTAAGGAATTTAAAAAATTATGGAAAAAATATATAGATGGAGCTTAATTTTTTTAAGAAGCTTTTACGATTTAAAATATTTTACTATACAATAAAATCTTATAGTCTTATAAAATCCTTAACCAAACAATTTATAAATTTCAGACATCTTATCATATATATTTTTCAAAAACTTATCAACTCAGCTAAACACCGTCTAAATAAACATTATGAGATGTATATTAGGGATAATTATATTCCCTTTTCCTAAATTTAATGTCATTACATATAAATTATTTGTAGTTTGAAAAATTATATCTAGCATTTTTTAGGTTAATTTGTTTCTGATTGACAAATAAGGCCCCATCTTAGTCAAAATTCAACAAAATATTTACCAATAATTAGAGTCAAATAAATATTTTTATGATCAAATTAATGCATGTGATTAAATATATCTTCACCGTTACAAGGGCATTTTAGTTTGAAAAAATTATTTGACCTGCAATAAGTCAGTAATAAATCAATCGAGGGTAAATATAAATTTTTATTCACTTTTTTTTAATAATATCAATAAATTTTGTTAATTTTAACTAAAAGAGAATTTCATTTGTTGGACGAGAGCAAACCTTAAATGTGTTATATATAATTTTTTAAAGCACAAAATCTGTATTAAATGTAATTATATTAAATTTAAAAATGGAAAGTGTAATTATTCATATATATTATTATATGCGTTTAATATATAATGCACGGTGAAGTGCGCGAATGGGTGAAAGTGTTTCATCTCTCTGTCGGTGGCGGGTCCACTAATTTCAGCATTATGATTGTCGGATATCAACATGAGCAATAATTTATTCTAATTTGTCACTATCAATGATAAAGTGAACAAAAGATTAACACTGACGTGGACCCCATGTCATGCACGAGAAAGCAGATTAACACTGACGTGGACCCCATGTCATGCACGAGAAAGCCTTTAATTTTCTTTTAGAATATATATATATATATATATATATATTAATATATATATTTGAAGGCGGTCTTTTGACCAAAATCCTTCAATTTTGACCAAATGGTGAATTATTAGAATTTAGAATTTTTTTTAATTATAAAAATACTTAATTGGTAGGTTAATATTAATGGTATGTATTAATGACAATATTATTAATTTTCTTAATTGATTATAACATATATATAAATATTCATGTAATCATACATTTCTAATATTAGTCGGTACTGCTTTTTTTTTTTTTACATTCTTGCAATTGAGATGATATATATAAAAATATTTAATTATATGAAAAATGCATGAATAAATAAAAATTAATAATATAAAATAATTGAATCAAAATTAATTTCACATAATTAATTTTTTAAAAATAGAATTAAATTATAATTAAATTAATCCATACATATTTTCGGATAATAATTACTATATTTAATTTTCTTAATACTTTTATGTTGTTGATATAGTGGTGCCAAATTAGTAATTTAATTTTTTAAAAATAAAAATAATCTAATATTTCTTACATCTATCTATTAATATATATATATATATATATATATATATAATATATGAAGGGCGTGTGGTAATCTCAATTGCTCAATATAATTTAAATTATAATTAAATTAATGTATACATAATTTTGAATTTTTTGAAATATATGATAGATAACCATTATATTAACTTTCATTTAATCATAATTAAAGTCACAATTTTCTACCTAGATAGCCACTGTGCTGACTGACTGTACGAAATTAGACACCAAATTAGCTAATTAAAATTAATTATAATTAAATTAGAACTTTCTATTTAGGTAATCATTGTATATTTACTTTCTACATACAATCTAACACCAAAAACTAAATGCAGCACGATATATGGTAGTATAATTCCAATTAATAATTATATTAACTAATTTCTATGTTTACAAATCCTCCATATTTATTTACTTATTTAGCGTCTTTAAGAATTAATTTTTTTAATTATATTATTGATAATCATTATGTTAACTTTCATTTTAATCATAAAAAGTCCTAACTTTCTATGTAGGTAGCCATTATTTTGACTTTCCGCATGAAATTAGCTAATTACATTAATTAAAATTATTTATAATTAAATACAACTTTCTATTTAATTAAGCATTATAAGTGCACTTTGCACATGCAATCCGCCACCAAAATATATGAAATGGTAAGTGACTATATTTACAAATCCTCAATGCTAAGTTAGATTTAAAGTTTTGATTCAACTTTTATCTTTATAACAAATGGGGCGTGTTGAGGTATGGGAAAAAAATTATCCTGTTGCTTTCTTATTTTTATATTATTACTTATTTTATGTTATGAGTTCATAAATTTTTTATATTTGGAATTTCATTAATTTTACTTTTTTATTATCAATTTTATTTTATGAGATCATGAAAGATCGAAAAAAAATTTCATTGCATTTTATTTTTTTATTATCAATTTTTTTTATGTGTTCAAGAAATAATATTTTTTAATTATAATTATTTTTTTAAATTTTATATTTACCATTTTTTATGAGTTCATGAAATTTGTTTATGTTTGAAAATTTATCATTTATTTTTATTTTTTTATTATCAATTTTCTTTTCATGATATCAAGAAAGATCAAAATATTTTTTATTCTTTTTACTATTAATTTTTGTTTAAGATAAAATATATAATTTTGTGTTGATTATAATTATTTTTAATTTATATTTATTATTCTTAATAAGTTCCAGAAATTTCTTATGTTTGATTTTTCATTTTTTAATTGTCAATTTTGGTTTCATGAGATCATGAGAGATTGAATTTTTGTCTATTGTGTTTTACTTTTTTTTATTATCAAATTTTGTTTTGTGAGTTTATGAAATATATGATTTTCGTGTCAATTATAATTACTATTTTTAATTCGTATTTATCATTTTTATGAGTTCATAAATTTTTTATGTTAAAACATTTTATCATTGATTTTTCATTTTTTTATTATCAATTTTTGTTTCATTAGATCATGAAAGATCTAAATTATTTTCGTTGCTTTTTATTTTTTTTATTATCAATTTTTATTTTATGAGGTCATGAAAAATGTAAGTTTTGTGTTTCGTGAGTTCATGAAAGATCGTATTTATTTGTCCAATAGCCAGTTCATGAAAGATCGTATGAGTGTAAACTTAATATTATTTTAATCCAATCTTTGAATTACATATATTGATTTTTTTTACTAAAAAGATTAATTTTCTCCTACTTCCAAATTTTCTAATTAGATTGAATTTTTTTGTTTGTTCTCTACGATTCTTTAAATTATTTAGGCCATCAATTATTCATTCTCCTCTTATTGTACCTACTATTTTATTTGTGTTCAATCTCAAAAAGGTATTTCTTCTTCTCTTAAACTATTTAAGCATCAACTACTCACGCTCTTTCTAGATTATTGTCAATTAGTATAAAATTTTAATTTTAATTAGTGATTTGATTTATTTATTATTTTGTTTTTATATTATAAGTTGAATTTCAATAAGTAATTATGTTTTCATCATTTAATTTGTAATTTATCTTCTTTAAAACTTGCTAATTTATTAACAAAACTTTGAATAGTATGTTAATATATTATTAAATGCATACTTGAATTTATTCTTAGAAACTTTTTCAATATGAAAATGGTTGTATTTTAATTTATAAAAATATTCTTATTCAATTATTTCTTTGATATATCTCTTTGTATATATTGTGAATTTTAATTTATTTTATATTAATGCAATGTAATTTGAATAATAAATTTTTTGTATTATTAATCTAAAAGTATCTCTTTTATTTAACATTTATAGAAATACAACTTTTATATACTATATTTTACGTATTAATTAATTTAATTCGTGCATCGCACGGGGCACACGCTAGTATATATATATATATGTATATGTAGACACACATTAAAAGAGAATTACATTTGTATTCATGGCATGTGCTCTGACGATACGAATCATATATTTTTTTTTACAATTAGAGAAATTATCTATAATTAAAAAAATTTTAAATAATTTGTGTGATAGTTTTGATATTTTTAGAGAAGATATGTATAATTTTATAAAAAAGTATGAATGATTTGTATAAATGATACTAATGTTTTTGGTTGATATTGTGTAATTATAAAAAAGACAGGGATGATTTTTGTAGATAGACTGTAAAATAGAGGTGTAAATATAAGTATTCTTAATATACTAGTTGTAATTGCATGCGGTTTCCGTGAGTACATTTATAAAAAATCATTATGTGAGATGAAGAGAAATTATCAAAATTGTGTGAGATTAAAAATATGGGGTACGTTGAAAAAGAAAAAAAAATTGTGGGAATTTATTAAAAATATGAAAGTTGTGAGTAAAAAAATATGGAGAAGGTGAGAGAGAAAAAATAAATTATAATTGATGCATATAAAAAATGTGGCCACACCACAAGGGTCGAAAGATTTTTAAAAAAATTTAAGATTATCGAAGGAATAGCCCTGCAAAATAGAGGTTAGCATTCCGATGCTTAAGTCAATAACTAATTAAAGAAGAAATAAAAGGAAGTGGGAATAATGGTGAAAAACAGTGATGAGATGTATGGTCTTATGGAGTGCAAATTATAAGCTTGAAATAGCTCAAAACCCAAGTGATAGCTCGAGAATGAAGAAGGTATCTTTAAATGGCTGCATAAGACCTATACTTATAGGTGTGTAAAGAGTTGGATATGAAGTCAATTGCTGAGTGTCGTATGACACTAAAAAGATCTTTGATGTGGCTTTCATACGCAACAAACCATTAGTGATTAGGATTTATATTGAGTAAGACACGTGAGCTGGACTAAACTTGCCAAACCTGCCTATTTTTTCTAGGAATTCGTTATTTGTTGATTTACAACTCGTTTGTGCCCGATTTATATGGAACCAACTGAAGATATTCTAGGGTGAAGTGTAAAAATGTGTTGGCAAACTATATGATGTGTCCTCCCAGCTGTACGATGACGTGTCCGGCTGAAATGAATTTATTTCTTAGGCCTGCCAGTTCAATGAAGCAGCAGGTAAACTTGTGGTTCTTTCTTTTCTGCTGGCAGGCTTTATCTGCCCTGCTGATGAGCCAACTAGGCTCTTTAGCCGGTTCAGCTAGGCCCCATAGATTTAGGGGGCATCATCACTCCCCCCCCCCCCACCTCTAGTAGTGCAAGTTGTAGAGTTAGAATTCTAGAGTAGATAAGACGTCCTCCCAAAAAAGAAGAATTTTCCTGCTCGTAAGTAGGACCAGTCCTGCTGAGCTTCCGAGATAAGACTGGTTGTTGGGTTCTAGTTGGAGAGCATTCCTATAGGAAATACTAGCACTCCCCCCTTTTCTTGTGGATTTAAAATTTGATTATCGAATTTTCTCCTATAAAGAAAAGGATAATGATTAGCGATAATAATTAGAAGAATAAAAGAAAGGATCAAATTTCCTCTGGAGACTCGTGTGGGCGGCGAAAGTAGTTTTAAGTAGCTGGACTATTCACAATGGCTAGTATATAAGGAACCTTCATCATCTATTGTTCTCTTCACCCTCTTAAGGTAAAGAAGAACTTCCCTCTTTCTCCCCTTTTTCTGCGTCTAAGGCTGGGGTGATTTCTAAACCTTTAATCTCACAAGCTCGTGTTTTCTTCCCGTCCCCATCTCGCATTGTCTTCATCCCTAGGTAAGCTCCTTCTTTTCTGAGAAAAACTTTTTAAGTCATGTTTGAGGAGAAAGTAGATGTGAAAGCAATTGAGGATTTTTCTCATTGACTTGGTAGCTCTTTTTGATAACTCAAAATTGGATCACCTGGAGAAGAGAGGTGAGGAGGAGGAGGTTAGTAGCAAAAAATGTATATCTAGGGAAGAAGTGGAGAGGAGAAAAACTGAGGATATGCTGGTTGCCTAGAGTGTCGGATCCTATAAGGTTTATCGATCCTGCATAAAAAGAAGAGGAATTAGGAGTGATCAGAGCTAGGTTTGGGATACTTGACAAGTTTTCGATTCATATCCTTACATCCTCTTAGCGTCCTCATTCACCTCCGGAGGGTTTCTTAGGTTTGTATGTGGCTCAACTAGAAGCGG
The DNA here is from genome assembly GCA_034509725.1 of Sesamum angolense. NCBI lineage: Eukaryota > Viridiplantae > Streptophyta > Magnoliopsida > Lamiales > Pedaliaceae > Sesamum > Sesamum angolense. The sequence continues at coordinate 23,165 of JACGWL010000392.1, forward strand.
GATTGCGATTTCCTGTGCTCCTCTTCTTCGTCGAGGTTTCCACTTTATTGAAAATTCCTCTAAATCAACTTGTCCCCAAGGCTTTTAGCATTCTTGCTGGTTTTTATATTCTAGTGAGAAATTTGGGTGAAGTTCCATCTGCTACTCAATTTCAATCCTTCTTTATGCTTAAAAAAGCGAGCCCTAGTCTGTTCTACTTTACTTCCAGAGTGGATGCTCACTTTCTAGTCTCTGACTCTTCTGTTAAATTATGAAAGCGTCATTATTTCTTTATTTCTTCTCCTACTCCATAGGCTATTTGCTCTTAATTCTCCTAGGTATTCAACTCGTACTCATACTCGTCCTTCCACTTTTCAAACTTTGCTATATCGTTTAAATGCTTTTCATTTTGATCTTTGTGAGTTAATCCATCAGGCCCTTCTTTTCCATTATGGATTCAGTCCTAAAGAGGTTGTCCTGGATACTGCTGCTAGTATAATTCTTTGAGATTTTAGATTGCTTATGTGCTTTTCTTTGATATATTTGCTTTGATATCTTTGTGTTCCTGCAATTACCATGTTCAACAAACTATTGCAAGATAAGGCCGTGGGAGAAGGGAAAGTTCCCAACTCTTCATCTAAGTGTCTCTTCGCCAAGAGTCTTTGTTCCACGTCGGTTAGCTCAGCCTCTACCAAAAATCCCAAAGGTAAATGCAAAGCGGAGCCCATGTCACCTCTTTCTGCGAAAACTAAGGCCTCCTCAGGCTCCTTTGTTCAGTCTGCCCCCAAACTTGCCACCCGTGGTACTGCTGCTCGACCCTCGCCAGTGCAGATAAAGAGAGAAAAACTTGGCACAAGTGAGATTCTTCCTTGCTGAAGGAGGAGGGTGAGAGCAGTAGGTCGGCCGACTTTGCGAAAGGGCTTCTCGTTTCTTCGAATAAGATCTTTTTGGAGAGTCTTCCTCATGATCAGATTATGAATTTACTGGCTTCGTGGAAATAACAAAATACCAATTCCAATGTATACTTAAATTGACAAATTTTATCTACCTTGGTCGCATATTATCCTGCTGATTGGGGACCTGCTACAGCGTGGATACCCTGTTGTAGAGGAGTCCTAGAGAAAAGTGGAAGAGCTGGAGGGAGACATGAGCGAAAAGGAGCATACCTTTTTAAGATCTGAGGTTTTGAGCTTACATAGCTGCTTGGAGCAAGCAGCATAAAAGCTTCAAAATTGGCCTTCTTCTATAGAGAGAAAGGAAAAATTTGAGGAGCTGTGGATCACCATGCTGGCAGACTTCAAAATGTCTAAAGAGTTTCAGCATCTCTTTGCTGATAGTGCTCTGAAATACTACTATCATGGGTATCAGACGTGCGCGGGCCAGGTTGCTGATGCTGACTACCCTCTATTGACTCCTCCTACTGACTTTTTGGACATTCATGTTGGCTTGGTAGATTCTCCTAATCCTATTGAGGAAGTGCCCCAAGAGTTGCCAAAGAGCTTACTTCATGCTCCACCTGAAGGTGAGGCTCCTGCAAATCCAGAGGAAGTCAATGTAGCACCCGCTATCAATACTATAGCTATATCTCCCTTAATTATCATATTTAAAGTAAATCATGTTTATATGTATATATATGCATATAATCATTATGCATACGTAATCACTACGTCACAACCAATACAGTCATAACCCACTCATTTTATATATGCACATATCAAACATCACAAAGTAAAATCATTCTAGTAGTTCACCATCCACATTTTTTTTATCCCCTTTATACATCCCAAATGTGAATTATATTTCAACTGATGAATTAGGAGAAAATCGCATACTGGCACGACTTGACTGAACCAGGGGTTTGGACCTAACCCGATAGGCTGACACCTCAAGATCTACTTCTGAAAAATATTAACAAAGGGATGAGCCTGCAAACTCAATAAGCAAATAACTGGCACTATCTATACATGTATATCAAATATAGTTAAATTTAAACAGCATGAGCAACATACGTAAAGTATAATCAATTTAGTTTCAATACAATTAAACGTTATCGAATACGCTGTCAACTCAAAGCAAACAACCAATTGAACTCATCCTTTCCTAGTCTGCTTACCAAAAGGTGATATAGTGTTTTTCCACCAACTCAGCTTCACTATTCATTACGTACGTGAATCCCCTTGACAGGCGGCTCATTAATCTCATTTCGCATCATAGCTCTTTCAATTCATTTCATAGCTCTCTTCATATCGCATCACAGCTCTTTTATATCTCATTATTGCTCTTTTCATATCGCATCATAGCTCTTTTCTCAACATTTTGCCACATAGGTTATTAAACAACATTAAGGGGTATTCACATCATATTATTTAAATTTCCACCACTCCCTCACTTCCACATATCACCATTCTTGTAAGCAGCTAGTACCATAAACCCACATGTCCATACATTTCCATTTACAAGCACCAACAACACATCAGTTAACCAATGTAGCACTTCAATGCATTTTCTCATTTCACGTTTACAATATAAACACTCAAAAATCATCCATCATTCATACATTTTCAGATAAATCAGTTTCAGCACGAAACACAGATTTATATAAAGGTAATACAACAAAGAGAGGAACATATATAGATAAGTTATTCACTTACCTCGATTTTACAATGCCTTACTTGAAAATAAGGAGTCGCTCAATCCTCTACTTTATCTTCGATTCCTATAACGAGTTATATTGCATATAATCAATATATATTGAGAATAATGTAATTTCTAAATAGAAATTAAATTTTATTCGTACAATTTCAAACAATCTTTTAATATTTTTATTCTTATCGAGATACAAATCTTCGTTCCGTTATTTTCTAACGAACTATACTTTTTAGGTACATATTTAATTTATCAACCAACTCATAAGAATTCATCTACTCAAACCCCTCATATGTTTATAACTATCGTTCTTAATAAAATCCCAAATTGAATTATTACGAGAATATCATATTTTCTTTTAATAAATATATTATTTTCCAAATAAAATTTTCTAATACTTCTTATACATAATTTCTGAATATTTCTATACATTTTCTATCAATTTCTCGCCACTATAAAATTTAATTAAAACCATAATTATCCTTTTTGTCAATTGGCCCGATAAAATTGAACAAATTAATTATAGTAATGATCAAATATAGCAATTTAGTAATTTAATTAGCCAATTATAACATTCTCTTGCCAATATAATATTAGTTTACCACTAATTTAAATAGTTAAACTCATAAACTTTTCTGATTAAATGTTATATCGAATAGTATAAATTATATTTAGTAAAAGCACTAATGAAATAATATAAATACACAGATTAATTAGTAATTTTAAAATATTAAATTCTTACATATTTGGTCGGAGCCGAATGGTTGACGTAAAGAAGAACTCCTGTGCGTTCTGTTTCCAATTTAACTTAAAGACAAAGTTTTCCTCATCTATTTTGTTTATGTTAGACATATATATATATATATATATATATATATATATATATATATATATATATATATATAAGTTAAAAGTGGTGTATCCTATGCTAATTATGGCACACGTGTCCCACTCATGTGCATCCTCATCTTTTATTTCTTTATAATTTTATATTGTTTAGTTATATTTATTACTTTTATTTAATTACTAATAGACCTCTATTTATCTATAATTTTATAATTGAACCCCAAGTATTTAATAAAACTCCAATTTACTCCATTCAAGTTTTAATATAATCAAAATTTGAATCTATAATTATTTACTAATTAACTAAATTTCATAAATATTTGCCAAATAATCTCACAATTATTATTTAAAATTTTGTGGAGTTACAGCCACGGTAAAGGATGTAACTCCTTTGAAGATGGTCCCCCTGCTAGAGATGATAGTGTTGCTCCTCCTGCCGATAAATGAGACTTTGCTTTCCTGCTTTTTAACGAATAGTAGTGCTGCCTCCTGCTTGAGGCTTGTGGAAGTGTCCGCTTGTGGGCTTTTGGATTTTAAACTCTCATTCACTTTCCCGTGATTTATGCAACTTCTTTCTGCATTTCATGTGCTTAGTAAGATTCCTACGAATGTCAGTATGGCTCTTGAAGGAAATGATGATACTCCTCTTCTTATTTAGAGAATCCTTCTTGTGGAGATAAGGCAGCATAGTAATATATTTGAGAATACCCTCAATTATAGTGTAAAGCCAATTAGAGATAATACCTCTTTGAGAAATGTAGGCTGATAAAATAACTTAGGTATGGATTAAGCCAATAAGATAACTCAAGCAAAAAATTGCCAATAGTGTAGTTCAGGTAGACAGGCGTCGGTAAGACAACCTACAGGCATCAACTTGGTGGTCTAAATGAAATGTGTGTCAGCAAGATGACTTAAGAATGGGCGCCAACCGGGCGACTTAAGTAAGGCGTGCGCCAACAAAGCAACTTGAGTGAAATGTGCGCCAGCAAGGCGACTTAAGAGCATGCGTCAGCAGGGTGACCTGGCCCAGAGCGACTTGAGAGTGTGCACCAGCAGGGCGACTTAAAAGCGTGGGCCAACAGACCGACTTAAGAGTGTGTGCTAATAGGGTAGCTTAAGTTGGGACTCGACCCTGCAATGACTATGAAAAGAAAAGTTGCAATTTCATTACTTCACAAATAATGAATTTTTTGATCACATGAGATATCAAGAATAAAACTTTCTAATATTACAAGCATTCCATGGTCGAGAAAGATTTCTACCATCTATGTTTTCTAGCTCATATGCCCTAAATTTGATCATCTAGACGATTTTATACGGTCCTTCCTAGTTAAGAGCTAGTTTCCCTACTTGTCCGAGAGCGCCTGCCCACTGGAGTACCAGGACTCCCACTTGGAATTCCCTTCTTCTTACTCGTCGATTGTAAGCATTGACTATTCTCTGCTTGTATCTTTCCAGGAGAGTGTGAGCATCCTCTCTTACTTCATCTATTAGGTCTAAATTGGTTCGTAACAGGCTATTATTGTTCTCTTGCTCATAATGCTAGATTCCTAGGGTTTCTAGCTCTACTTCTGCGGGGATGACTGCTTTTGATCCATACACCAAATTGAAAGGAGTTTATCCAGTAGTTGGACAAAGAGTAGTTCTGTATGACCACAACACTCCTAGTAATGCATCTACCCATTATCTGTCTGCTTGCATTAGCTTTGTTTTGATCCCTTGGACCTAAATTTGATTAATGACTTCGATTTGCCCGTTGGCTTAGGGGTAGGAAACAGATGTGAAACGTATGGTTGCCTTGCTCCACACACCAGTTTTGAATTTACCAACCCTGAAATTGACGACCGTTGTCAGAAATAATAACACGAGGCAAACTATGTCTAAAGATAATGTTTTTCCATAAAAATTTTATCACTTCATTTTCTGTGGTTCGGGCTAGAGGCTCTACCTCACCCACTTGCTGAAATAATCCACCACTACCAAGAGGAATTTACGTTACCCTACTACCGTTAGGAAGGGTCCTACTATATCCATTCCCCATTGAGAGAATGGACAAGGTATCGATAATGCTCTGAGAGGTTCTGCTGGAACATGAATGAGCGTGGCATGCTTTTGGTAGTGCTAGCATTTTTACGCCCAGCTTATTGCATCTTTCTTGAGGGTTGGCTAGAAATAACCTACTCGTAAGGTTTTGTTGGCTAAAGCCATGCCTCCTATGTGAGCTCCATAAGAGCCATCATGTGTTTACTGCAATACACTTATTCCTTCATCCATTGACAAACATCGGAGGAAAGGTTCAGAAAAACTATGTTTATATAAGATACTATCAAGTAGAGCAAACTTGGTTGCCCTGCTTTTTAAGCGGGTTGCTTCCACTTCATTAGTAGGAAGGATACCCTCTATGAGGTAGTCTAGGAGGGTTTCCTCCCATCAATCTCGACTTGCAATGTGACAATTTCAGTCTTGAGAGAATTTTTTATGAGGGTTCTTACAGTGATGTTAGGAGTGCTACAACTAATGAGGGAGCTGGCTAATCAAGCTAGATAATCAACTTTGGCATTTTGTGTTCGAAGAATTTAATGGAGCTAGAAATTTTTCAACCGGCTGGTGAGTTCACCGATTTTGTGGAGGTATTCTTTCATCCTTCATGAGTTCATATTCGCCCTCTACTTGCTTAGTCACTAGTTGGGAATCGGAGTATGCGATCAAATTACTTGCTCCCCGTCCACATGCAACAGCTAGTTACCTTCATCTCCTTCTTTAAATGTTGCTTTTTTTATGAATTAAGCCAAAGCTTGTACTTTAATAGCCGACCTAGGCTGGTAAGAAATATCATATTCACTGCGCTCGATGGCACATTTAATCATTCTTCCTGAGGTTTCTGCTGGCTCGAAATGAGGCATTAGTACGTACACAAATAGAATGTGATAAAAAAATAAGGTCGTAATTTGCGTGTTGTTATAATTAAGGCGAAAGCTAACTTTTCTACCTTAGGGTACCGTTGTTCGGCCCCATGTAATACTTTGCTCACGTAGTAGACAAGCTTGTGGAGTCTTTCCTCCTCTTTGATGAGCACGGAGTTGATTGTGTGTTGGCTTGCTGCCAAGTAAAGGTTCAAGGTTTCGCCTAGTGTCGGCTTGGTGAGTAAAGGCGGTTGTGCTAGGTATGATTTCAGATCTTGAAATGCCTACTGACATTCCTCATCCCAGACGAAGTCCTTTGTTTTCCTTAGAGCTTTAAAGAATGGTAGATTTCTCTCTGCCGATCGGCAAATAAACCTACTAAGAGTTGCTATGCGTCCTACTAATCTCTACACTTTCGGGGGTTCCATTTCTTGGATGGCTCGGATTTTTTCGGGATTAACTTTTATTCCCCTCTCTATAATCATGTATCCTAAAAATTTGCCACTTTTTACTTCAAAAGTGCACTTGGCTGGGTTGAGCTTCTTATGATACTTCCTCAACATGCCGAATGTTTCTGCTAAATCAACAAGTTGCTAGTCCATCTGCTTGTTTTTTAGTAGCATGTAATCTACGTAGACTTCCATGCTGTGTTCTAGCTTTTCTCGAAACATGCGGTATACAAGGCGTTGATATGTAGTCCCTGCATTCTTAAATCTAAAAGGCATAACAACATAGCAATAGGTTCCTCCCGAGGTGATGAAGCTAACCCGCTACTAATCATTGGGATAAAACATTATTTAATGATAACTCTACTAAGCATCAATTAGGCTCAATAGTGCATAACCTAAGGTGGAATCCACCAGCTGGTCTATACTAGTTAAGGGGTAGAAATCTTTAGGGAATGCTTTATTAATCTCCCAAAGGTCAATACCACACGCGGCATTTGTTACCTGGTTTAGGCACTAACACAATGTTGGACAACCATTCTAGAAATTAGATTTTCTTTATGTGTCCTGTTGATAGCAGCTTACTTACCTCGTCTTGTATGATCTTATCTTTCTTGCCTCTTCTTCTACTTCACTAGGGGGAAGGCTAGATCTATATTGAGACTAAAGCATTGCAGGAATTAAAGGCCATGGAAATAAGCGAGGAAAGCAAACTTTCTCTCGAGAATGTCAAGAGACTCATCCAGAGAAACTTCAGAGAATCCTCTAGCATGGTGGGATAGGAACAAAATCGAAACTACTTTTAAGATTAAAAAGGAATGCAAATATGAGTATGTTCGATATAAGCCTATCCAGATGAACATGAAAGACAAGAAAGATATGCAAATGATTATCAAAGAGCATATCAATCTTGGACTCATCGAGCTTGGAATTTCTGCCTACATTAGCCCTGGTTTTCTGGTGAGAAATCAATGTGAGATAAAAAAAGGTAAACTCAGGTTGGTAATTAACTATCAAGGCATTAATAAAATATTATAGTTTGATGGTTATTACATTCCTAGTAGAAAGCATTTGATTGATTGCATTAAAGGTGCAAAAGTGTTTTTCAAATTTGATTGCAAGTCTGGTTTTTATCAGATAAAAATAGAGAGTGAATCAAAGAAATTTAATGCATTCTCCACACCAGGGACAATATATCTGGAACTTACTTCCAATAGGTCTAGCTAATGTACCCCAGATATTTCAAAGAAAAATGGATAATCTTTTCAAGGATAATATTGAGTTCATGCTTGTCTACATCGATGACATACTGATTGCATCCAAAAATATGAAAGATCATATTAAACATCTTGAAATATTTTCCGATGCATGCTATAAAGAAGATTTAGTACTTTCTGAGAAGAAAGCTACTATAGCGATCATAAAAGATAAAACAACAAGAAATCATTCTGTGATTTTAAAAATATAGCAAAACACCCCCTTTATGTTATAATTAAGTGTATCACGCTCCAATTCTTTTTTTCTTTAATTTTTATAATTTTCAAATAATATTCTTTTTTGTTATTTTGACACCATTACATCTTATCTTATATAAATGAATGCGTCAGATCTTGTTAATATTATTTAAATATATAAAATATATATTAAAAATTATATAATATATATTTAAATATTTCTTTAAATATGAAATATTTAAATATATGGGTATGTATATATTATATTTAATATGTATATACATACATATAAAAAATAATGGAATATTGCACCGTCCGTTGCCGCACCAACGCTCAGGAGGGGAGGAGGGCTAGGGCTCGTGGACAGGGAGGAGGAAGAGGGGCAGACAGGAAGGAGGAGGGGAGGTGGGCGAACGAGGAGGCGGAGGTGGAGGCGGTCGCGGAGGAGGCCAGTGGTGAGGAGGCGCTAGTATGGTGGTGGGGGTGAGGGGAAGGAGATAGTATTTTTAATTTCTTTAACGTATTTAATTATTTTATTCATATTTAATAAAGTATGATAAAAATTTATATATTAAACTGGACCGTTTCAAATAAGGCGAAATCCAGATCATTGAATTGTGCATTATATGTAAATCTTTGATTCAAATTTAATGAAATCTAACCCTTGATTTATTTTTCACAAATTTTAACTTTGAGGTGTATATTAAGCAAGATCCAACAATTCATAAATTAAAAATATAAAATTAATTTATTGTTAATAGTTAAGCCCAAGTTGCATGAAGGGTGCATTTGATACACCTCTGAATCCGGGGGGGTGTTCTGCTATATTTCTAAAATCACAGGGGCTTTTTTACTATTTTATTTTTCACATAGTGGTATTTTAAATATTTTTTAAAACACAGCGGGCTAAATTGCATTTTATGTTGAAACACAAGTATCCGAGGAAAAATATGCAGAAATTCGTTAGAGATTGAAGATTGTAAGTAGAATTTGGAAGGCTGAAGAAAATTGTATTATGTGAAAAAAGAATACAAGAAGTTTTAAATACAATGATGAACCACCTCTCAAAAAAAAAAAAAAAAAAAATACAATGATGAACCAAAACAGATGAAAATATCTATATAACATATTAAGTATCTCAACTTAACACTTTCCGAGCCAGCCTACCAAGTTGGACTAAGAAATCGTATTTCTTACTAATAAAAATTGAAGACAAAAATACGTGTCTTCCTCAAGAGACCTTACAACTCTACAAGCTACAACTTTGTCCTCTGTTCGCCAGCACTATCAAGGATCCCAAGTCACAGTTCCAACATTCCCCCCACAAGTTGGACTTGAAGCACCAACCAACAAGGTCAACTTGCATGCTAAGGAGGCGAAAACAGCTTAGTGAATAAATCAGCAAGCTGGTCCTTGTTGCGCGTAGAAACCGAAACAATAAAGCTATCCTTATAACAATTCATGGACAACATGACAATCAATGTCCAAATACTTTGTTCACTCATGAAAACAGGATTCCCCATAATATGCAACGCAGCCTGATTGTCACAATGTAAAGGTATAGGAGCAGGGACAAGGACACCAAAATGACGAAGCAAATAAGAGACCCACTTCAATTTATAAACAGTCGCGACCATACTATGGTATTCAGCTTCTGCTGAAGAACGCAAAACAGTGTACTGCTTTTTAGTCTTCTAGGAGATGAGGGTATCGCCAAGGAAGATACAATAAGCAATAAGAGATCTCCTAGAGTACAGGTAGGACCCCTAGTCCGGACCACAAAAAGCACTAAGTCTGAAACTATTGGAGGAAGGAAAAAAATAAACCCTTTGTAGAGGAGCCCTTCAAATAACGCACCATGTGAATGGCAACATACCAATAAACCTGACAAGGTTTCTTCAAAAGTTGATTGAGTTGCTGCATTCCATGAGAAATGTCAAGGCGAGTGAGCCAAGGTAAAGCAACCTGCCCACCAACCGGCAATAAGGTTCTGGATCATCAAGAAAAGCATCGGTGGAAGAGTGTAGTTGAACACCCTGCGGTAAAGGAGTAGTAGCAAATTTTGCCTGCAGCAGACCACAATCACTAAATAACATCATGAATATATTTAGATTGCGTGATAGAGGTACCAAGATCCAAGCAAGCAATGTGAAGACCCAAAAAGTAACGAGGTGTTCTCAAATCCTTAATGGTAAAGAGACTGTCCAGGTAGGCTTTAACCTGAGAGATCAAAGCTAGACTCCATCGTCTTAATAAAGAAACAGTGATCATAACCAAACTGGTGAAAACCAAACTGTTCCACGCTCCATGTAAATTCTAGATTCCATTAACACGAAGCTTGTTTCAAGCTGTATAAAAAACGTCTAAGGCGAAACACATGACCAGGAACAACACATAACCCTCAGGAGCAGTCATGTAGATTTCTTTGTTCAAATGCCAATGAAGGAAGGCATTATTGATATCAATTTGATGAACAGGCCATTGCTTTGCAGTAGCTATAGCTAAGAATAATCATACTATGACAACCTTTACAACAAGGGAGAAACTCTCAGTGTAATCCACACCCTCCACTTGACTGTACCCTTTGGCCACCAACTGGACCTTATAACGATCCAAGGAACCATCATCTTTAAGCTTGACCTTAAAGACCCATTTGCAGCCAATGGCTTGCTTTCCATCCGCCAAAGGGACAACCTCCCAAGTCTGTTTTTGCTCAAGTGCCAGCAGCTCTTTTTTCATGGCATCAAACCACTGCAGGCTAGTAAAAAGCCTATAATTTCTAAGCTCTTGCAAAAGAGATAGTGATGCTACAAACCCCAAATATGCAGGGCTAAAACAAGTGACAATAGGTGAAGAAGAGGTATCTGTAAAGTGGCAAGCAAAGTCATTAAGCCAGAACAGTTTATGATGAGGGCGTTGGGACCTGTGTATAGAACTAATGGGATCTTGAAAGAGGGAGGAGCAATAGGCAAAGGGACAGAGGGCTGAGGAGAACTTGAATCATGTATGTCAGTAGTTAAAAGTAATACATGGAAGAAGACAAGATGATTCAACAGGTTGATGATGAGCAAAAGGGAAATAGATTTCATGAAACTGAACATCTCTAGAGATAAACGAATGATGGGTATCCAAACACCTTATAAGCCTTTTGGCTAGGAGGATAGCCAATAAAAACACACTTAGTACCCTTATTGTCAAACTTAGATTTTTTAGGATAAGGATTAACAGCATAGCAGAGGCATCCAAAAACCTTAAGATGAGAATATGATGGTGGATTGTTGTATAACATTTCAAAAGGTGTTTTCAAATTTAAAAACAGCAGTGGAGAATCTATTAATGAGATAGGTAGCAACAGGAATAGCATCACCCCGAAAATTGTCTAGACAAAGAGGATTGAAAAATGATGAATCAAACTATATTAAGGAGATGTCAATGTTTACGCTCCACAAAACCATTTTTTGGTGGAGTATAAGTGCAACTTTTCTGATGGATTATCCCTGAATCAATGAAAAAAGATTGGCATTGGTCACTTAGGAATTCAGACCCATTATCTGATCTGACATATTTGATACATTTGTGGAATTAAGTAAAAACAAGATTGGAAAAGGACTTTAAGAAGCTAGGACTCTGGTGTTTATATCTCATAAGATAAGTCCATGTTGCCCTGCTGAAATCGTCTACGGTGGTAAGGAAATATTGAGATCCAGTGTTAGTAGTTTGTTTATAGGGCCCCCAAAAATCAATGTGTATAAGATCAAAGATAGATTCAAACTGAATAGTACTAGAAGTAAATGGCAGCCAATGAAGCATAGCAAAGGGGCAAATGTCACAAGGAGCACTAACTGCAGTAAACTACCAAGGAATAGAAGTAATATGTTTCATTGAAGTTGTAGACATGTGACCAAGTCTTTTATGCCAAACATCATTATTACAAGTCGAAGCATTACAAGAAAGTGAATTGCAAGTGGAAGAAATTAGAAGTCTTTATCATGAGATATAAGAGATTCTAGAATATAGAGATTCCCTACAAGCTTGCCTATTGCCACAACTCTGTTATTCCTCTGGTCCTGCAACAGGCATTTAGAATTTAGAAATGTGAACTGAATAGGTGAATCAACACAAAGCTACCTAATAGAGATAAGGTTCACAGAGAAATTAGGAATGTGTAGTACTCGATTAAGGGTGATGTTATGGTCTAGCTGCACAGAACTAATATGTAAAACAGATTGTGTGTCACCATTTGGTAAGTGAATTTTCATGGAATGTTTAGTGTTGTGTATATTGTGAACAATCTAAGATCAACACAAATGTGACTTGTAGCACCACTATCTATAATCCAAGAACTAGATTTTATAGGAACAAAACTCATACTATTACCTGCAAAATCCTCCAAATGAGCAAAGTTAACCTTCAGCGGATCCGTAGGCATCTCATCACCCATCATACGCCTAATTTATGATCTTACAATGTATATGATATTGATATTGGCCCATTCAACCTGCTAGCTTTTCTCAACAGTAATAGCTGCAAAACCTCTACATCTATCAGAATTCTTCTTTTTTTGATCTATGATCTCCTTATACCAGTCAAGTATCCCATGTATTTTGAAGCATGTGTCCCTTGAATGCCCTGATTTTTAGTAAAAGTGTTCACAAAACAGGGACTTCTTATCAACATAGCCTTTCTTCTTAAAACCTTTTGTTGAACTTGGTAAGCAGCTCCACTATTCATTTCCATGCTACTTATATTTACCTGCATCTACTTTTATATTCTAATTAAAATAGAGTAATCCTTCAGAACGGATAAAGGTTCTAGTAAAAGTATCTAGCTTCGAGCCTGATCATATATGCTATTCAGACCAACCAAAAATTGAATCAGCTGATGCAAGTCATTCATTTCAGTCATGCTCTTACTGTCACCATAAGTACAGCCTGCACATGTACACTTCGGAGTTGGAGCTAAACACATTAACTCATCCCATAGCTTTTTCAATTTAGTATAGTATTCTGTGATTGACATATTTGCCTATGTTATTAAGCCAACATCACGTCGTAACTGGTAAATCGCAAAACCATTACTTTCACCAAATCTAGCCTTCAACTCTAACCACAGCTCGCGTGCAGAGCTAACATATTGAAAAGCTTAAACCAACTCCTTTGATATGGAGTTAAGGATCTAGGTAGTAACCATAGAATCTATACGATTCCACTGTTTAAAATTGTGCGTATCTAGTAGGTCAGACTGTGGTTCCATCGATGAAGTCTAACTTCATCTTTGCGGCCAGATATCGTTGTACAACTCTGCTCCAGCCTAGATAGTCGTTTCCTGTGAACGGAGCTGACACCAAAATCATCCCAGGATGATTAGATGATTCCAGCTGCATACATTCCCACATTGTTGCTATTGAAGTCACTGCAACACTTCCAACAACATTTCCTGATCATGTTGTTGCTATTACTAAGTGTCGAAAATCAATTTCGTTTCAATAGAAAAAGTATACAAAGACCTTCATAGGAAAGGCTCCAATACCATGTTGAAACACAAGTATCCGAGGAAAAATGTGCAAAAATCCATAAGAGATTCAAGATTGCGACAAGAAATTGTAAAGCTGAAGAAAATTGCATTATGTGAAAAATAAATATGGCCAGGTTTAAATATGTAGTTATGAGCCAAAACGAAAGAAAATGTCTATCTAATAGATTAACTATCTCAACTAACACTTTCCACGTTAGCCTACCAAGTTGGACTAAGAAATCGTATTTCTTAGTAATAAAAACAAAAGACGAAAATGCGTGTCTTCCTCAAGAGACCATGCAACTCTATCCTATGTTTGCCAGCAGCATCAACCCGGATCTTAAGTCACAGTTCCAACATTTTGCTCCATATATTAATTAGTACAACATATGATATAGTCACATCAAAAATGATGCCCAACATATTCATTGAGACTTTAGTGTATGCATAATTTTGATTATAAGAACTCTGAAACCAGGTTAAATCATATGCAAAGATGAAGAATATGTCTATTATACTGAGGATGTGATTACAATACAGAGAATTCTTCATACAGTGAGTAGTATGCATTGCAGTACTGGCCAACCTCCCCACTGGTGAAGGTATGTAATTATATACTATTTTTTGAATTTTTGGCTTCTTTTATTCATGATATGATCATTTCATCTTCCATATTTTCTTTTTGTTTGGATTGGTTACACATCTAATTATTCATATCATGACTTAATTCTCTTCATATATATAATATAGAATTTATCATAATCTTCTTAATTGATGGATCATAACACATTTATTTAATGGTGTGAGGAACAAAAATATCACTATATTATATGATTGTCTTTATAGTTGAAATCATACTAGGTTGTGGAGTCTTGTTTCTAGTGTCAAGACGTTAGAAAAGGTTGGTGAAACATATTAGTCTTCAAAGTCATTTGGGTGGGCATCACATCTGGGCAATATTTAACCACATTTCATGTTGATGTATTAAGGATGTTAGCAAATTATGATTACTGTATCAACTCAAGTGAGTAAGATATATTTTGAAAATATCATGATCCGAGACCTCATCGATAATCCAAAATAGAGCATGATACAATTATTTTCATAAAAACATAAACATATAAACTTGAAATAATTCAAAACTGTATTGATTCTTTTATTAGATTGAAAAAAAGCACGTATGTTGCATGACAAAACTCCAACTAGACTTGGAATGAGAAGATTAAATTCAAGATCAGTTTATATAGAAGAATCCCCATTATAGTTAAAAATTTAAAATTTATAGAGAACGTTGTAGACAAACGAATTTTGGACCCAATTAAATAATGACAAGTGTCAAATAATATATTAATTATCAATTTTATTTATATTTTTAAAATTATTAAATTAATTCCAATTATAAATACTCAATTTAATTGATATTTAATATACATTTTGTCATCAAATCAATAGCCGACAAGTGTCAAAATGAAGTATTTCGACCAATAAAATAATGCTTTGCAGTCAAAGATTCCAGCCAATCAGACCGCGCCACGTGGAGCAATTGCATGTACGATCCAATCAAATCAAGACAAATATTTGTGACATTTATCTATTTAAAAACTGCAAATATTAAAGAGATAATGTCAAATTGACCAATCATATCATCCCAAATATCATGTATTTGTTTTTTTAAATTAAATTATAAAGAGATAATACAAAAGGTGTTTAAGTGTACCACAACTCTACCTATTTGACACTATATAAAGGGGTCCTTACACCCTCATTCAACACAGAGCTAGAGAACAAAGAACAAAACAAAATAAGATTGCAAATAATTCTCTCTACGAGGTTCTTCAAAGCTCAAGAATAATAAATGCGTTCAAGGCAAAGATCGAGTCTTTCGTCAAAGGTGCACCACAAGTTATAGCATTTAATTCGGGATTACAGGCGCTAAGCCCTCAAATTAATGTTATAAATATTCAAATATCCTCTCAATAAGATCTAAGTGGTAAATCTACTTTCAAATCATCAAATTTCAAGTCAAACAATAGTGTTTAATTCGGGAGTACAGGCGAAAGCCCTCGAATTAACGTTATAGGAATTCAAATTCACGTCCAAAGGAGATCTATGTGGAGATTACCCTTTTAATTTGTCAAATTTGTCAAAGATATAATTTGGAGGGAATAATCAAGGGATAGAATAGAGATTGTACTCACATTGATATTTTAATCCAAATATTTTTATTTGTAATAATTTATTTATATTTTGATTTTTCAGACCCGATAAACTTAGCGCTCACAAATTCCAACATGCCCATTGGGCAGCTCTACCCTTCATCTCTTCCCTTCAGCAAAGAGGAAAATCATTCAATTGAATACTCACGAAAAAGTTGTGAAGTCGGTGAATTCCAAACTTGTCATATCAAGGTTTTAAAGCTCAATTACCATGAGTGGTGGTGTTACTACGAGGAGCATGTTGAAGAAAGTCAAAGAATCTTCCCAAACGTCTCCTCTTACTGAGTACGTCGAGAAGAACCTGCTCTCACCTAGCTATGCAAGCGAAGGTGATGCAAATAAATCCCCTCCGTCCTCTCCTTGTTCCGTATCTAGCTACTCCTTCACAATGAATGTGGCTCCGATTATGGTGACGAATGCTACAACTATAGAGGAACAACTTGTAAGTCTGACGAGAGCCATTGAGGGACTTACTAAGCATGTCCAAGAGCAAGATGCACGAATTGCTAGATTGATCAACAAGGCGGATAATGTTGACGCAAGCCATGTCATTGGGAAACAAGTTGAGGCTAATGATGAAGTAGAAAGCCCTGTAAAGCAACATTATACTAAAAAGGATAAGTCGCAAAAGAGCTTCAAGTTTCTTCTGACAGGTTGATTCTTGTGGACCAACTGAAAGAATTCATTGAAGGAACCATCAGAAGCAAGATCGAGGGAAGCTCAAGGTCATCTCTTACTTACTCCAAGCCTTACACTCCAAGGATTGATAGCTTGAAGATGCCAATGGCTTATCAACCACGAAAGTTTCAGCAATTTGATGGCAAGGGAAACCCTAAGCAGCACGTGGCTCATTTCGTTGAAATGTGCAACCATGCAAGAACATATACCGATCATCTAGTCAAGCTGTTTGTTCAATCGCTGAAATGTAATGCATTTGACTGGTATACCAACTCGGAGGCTGGCTTAATTGATGAATGAGAATAGCTAGAGCAAGAATTCGTAAATCGCTTCTATAGCGTACGGCGGACTGTCAGCACTGCCAAGCTTACCAATTCTCACTAATGGAAAGAAGAATGAGTCGTCAACTACATCAATAGGTGGAGGAATTAGAGCATTAATTGTAAAGATGGATTATCTGAAGTTTCTACCATTTAGATTTGCATTCAAGGTATGATTGGGGCCTTCTTTACATTTTTCAAGGAATCTTACCTAAACCTTTTGAAAAGTTAGCCACTAGAGCACATGACATGGAGTTAAGTATAACAACAAGTGGAGATGAGGGACTACCAGTTTAAGAGCCTTGTAGAATCAAGGAAAAAAAGAACTAAAGTAAGGGGGCAAACCTTTTTCAAAAGCTTCAAGCAAGGAATCAATGACCGTGAATATTACACCATTCAAGCTCAAAAGCACTACAAAAGACAACGGTGCCCCAAAGAATAATATTCCTTACGAGAAGCCACAAAGAAAGTTGACTTTGCAGGAAATGCAAGCCAGGCAATATCTATTTCTTGACGTTGGTGTCTCTAGAATATTTGATGATTTGTTGGAGGCTAATCTTATCGATTTGCTAGAAATGAAGCAGCCTGAGGAAGCCGAACGAAATGATGATCTAAAATATTGCAAATACCATAGCTTAGTTGGGCACGCAATACAAGATTGCTTTGTATTCAAGGACAAGGTTATGCAATTGGCTCGCTAAGGTAAGATTTCTCTTAAAGAGGATTTCATGATAACAAATGCTATTACAATCGAGAGCTGACATTTCTACGGCAACAAGGATTCATGTAACGTCGTGTATAGGGGTGATACCACAAGCAAATGAGGCTATTTGAAAAGGAGGATTCCTCTAATGCTGATGATTGCATATCTACAATTACTTTTACTGATGAAGATGTGCTTCTTGGGTCTAAACCTCATAATCGTCCTTTGTTCGTTGCTGGATATGTGCGTCAACAAAAGTAAATAGAATATTGATTGATGGAGGATCTGCAGTCAATATCTTACCTCTACGAATTTTGAAAGAACTAGGAATCCCTATAGATTAACTCTCTAACAGCCGCCTCATGATCCAAGGCTTCAATCAAGGAGGACAAAGGGATGTTGGCATTATGAGGATGCAATTTACTATGGAGGACATGGTGTCAACTACATTATACCATGTTATAGATGTCAAAACTTCTTACAACATATTTCTCGATCGTCCCTAGTTACATGAAAATGCAGTAGTTCCATCTATATGGTATCAATGCTTTAAATATTGTCATAATGGTATAGTAAAAAAGGTTCTCAATTACAACAAACCTTTTACTGGGATTGAGTCACACTTTGTCGATGATAAGTATTACATTGAGGATGCCAAGAAAGGAAAAGAGGTTTTTCCTTCCAAGAGCCAAAGTCATGTAATAATCAAAACACAAGGAATAATAATTCATCTGCCATTAAAGTTAAATTGTCAAAAGATCTGACTTTACCCTTGACTCAGATCAACTTGAAGCAACCGCCTAAGCTACCATTGAAGGGATTTGTACCCTCAACCCAAGAAGAGGAAGGGAGACATGAGGCACTAGCCATAAACGAAAAGAGATTTGATCCTAAGGTCTTTAAACTCCTTATTAAGGCTGGATACAACCCAAAAGAAAAACTAAGCCTTGGGAAACTTCCTCCTAAAGTCATCGGCAAAAAGCCCCATGGACTCAATGCTATCCAAATAATGCTAAAGGAAAAAGGATATGCAATTCAAGATTCTCGAGTAGGTCTGGGTTTTACTTCACCTAAGCCTGTTCGCATCGCTAAGAGGGTCAAATGTTGCCGAAGGATTTTCTTCAATTGATGATCACAAGAGGGAAGAAAATTTAGAGAATCCTATAGTTTTGGCTCTCACGAATAGTCTGTAGGTTGGGTCCATGTAGGGGGGATATCAAAAGAAAGACTCATTTAACATGGTGGTACGTTCGAAGAAAAGCATCAAGTCTTCACTTACACAAAAACTTAGAAGCTTGGTTCATTCCAGAATGAGGTGCCAGACAACTTTAACCGTATCATGTAGCAGAGTTTTGAAGGCTAAAGCACAAATCATGATATTCACATAAGTACAATCTGATGATGAGAATTATAGGAAAAGTGTAGCGTTGTCTAATTACATTAGCAATGGTGCAGAAGAAGATGTTGCTCAAACTTACCACATCACCTTAATTGAAGATGGTGAGGTTGAAGAAGAAGACGCCGAAAATGCTCCTATAGAACTTGAGGAGGGTGTTAAAGCCACCATTAATTTAGGCAACACTAAAGACCCTAGACCAATTTACACAAGTGCCTCACTAGCCCAGGATGAAAAGGAGACTCCATGAATGTTTTTGCATGGTCCTACAAAGAAAAATTTTGTCCCAACATCACCTGTCAGTAAAGAAAGGAGCTCAACATATCGAACAAGGCCAATGTAGATTTCGACCTAAGTTAATCCTGTTGATTATAGACGAAGTGAACAAACTCATTGATGTCGGTTTCATCGGAGAGGTCAAAAGTATCCTATGTGGATCTCCAGCATCGTCCATGTAAGAAAGAAGAATGGGCAAATTTGAGTATGTGTTGATTTCAGGACCTAAATAATGCATGTCCTAAATATGACTTCCTGTTATCAATTGTTGAGCTGATGATAGATGCCACTACGGGACATGAAGCTTTATCTTTCATGGATCAATCATTCGGATACAACCAAACACGTATGGCACTGGTAAACAAAGAATTGACAGCACTCCGCACTCCTAAAGGTATGTATTTCTACAAGTTATGCCTTTTGGGCTAGAATACCGGCACCACATATCAAAGTATTGCAAAGGATGTTCGATGACATGCTTCACAACAATGTTGAATGCTACGTTGATGACTTGGTTGTGAATTCAAAGAAGCGAGAGGATCATCTTCATGACTTGAGGAAGTTTTTTGAACGCTTGAGAAGATATCAACTAAAGATGTACCCTTCTAAATGTGCATTTAGAGTTACATCCGGGAAATTTCTTGGATTCATCGTCCGTCAGTATCTTGAGAATGCCAGAATCTCGAAACATCCCCGAACTTAAGTGTTTGCAAGGAAAACTAGCATATCTCCGGAGGTTTATTTCAAATCTAGAAGGCCGTTGTCAACCATATAGTCATCCAATGAAGAAGGATGTTGGGGTGAAGCTTCTGATAAAGCATTTAAAAGCATAAAGTCCTATTTAATGAAGCCTCCAGTCTTGGTTGCACCTGTTCTTGGGCGCCCTTTAATTCTTTATGTTATCGCTCAAGAGCGTTTTGTGGGAATCTTACTTGCTTAGAAAAATTATGAAGGAAAGGAGAATGCTTTGTACTATTTGAGTAGGACGATGACACCGAATGAGCTCAAATACTCACTTATTGAAAAATTGTGTTTGGCGCTCATCTTCGCAATCCAGAAGCTAAAGCATTATTTCCATTCTCATAATATTCATTTGGTTTCAAAGGTGAACTCTTTGAAGTATGTTATGACAAAACCAGTACTTTCAAATAGGCTTGCAAGATGGTACCTCATACTACAACAATTTGAGATCACATACATTCCCAAAAGGCCGTGAAAGGGCAAGTTCTAGCAGACTTTCTAGCTGATCATCCCATGCCTGCTAAATGGGAGTTATCCGACGACTTGCCTGATGAAGATGTCCTCGTGATTGAAGTTACGCCTCCCTGGAAGATGTACTTTGATGGAACCTCCCATAAAGAGGGAGTAGGTGCTGCAGTTGTATTTGTTACATCAAAAGGAGAAGTACCACCTTACTCCTTTACATTGACACAAAATTGTTCAAACAATGTTGCAGAATATGAAGCTCTAATCTTGTTGTTAGAAATGATTGTAGACATAAAGCAATTGCATCTCAAAGTGTATGGAGATTCTCAGCTAGTGTTAAATCAACTCCTTGGTCACTATGAAGTAAAAAAACTTAAGTTGCTTCCACATCATAACTATGCAAAAAGGTTGATGGGGTGGCTAAGAGATGTTGAACTCAAGCATCTACTGAGAAAGGATAATAACAAGTTGATGCCTGGCAAAACTTGCTTCAAAAGTTCAATGATCGATAAAGAAGCACGTACACCAATATGTAAGTTATTGGAGTACCAATTCCCACTCTCCATACTTTCTCTCCTCTCTTTTCGTGTCTTCATTTCTCTCCCATCTTCCTCCCTTTTTCTTTCCATCTATTTTTTCTCCGTAGGAACAATACAAGATGACTCGTCTGGAACAAACCTCAGAGTTCTTCCTTTTCTTAAATGATTAAAAAAATCATATTTTTAAATTATAATAATTAGATAATAAAATATAATAAAGAATATTTTACTTCATTTTTTTGGGACTTTTCAAAAATATGAGTTATAGTCGCTATTTTGATTGTGTATTAGAGCTTTTATAGGGAAAAAAAATATTGACAAAATTTTTATTTTTAAAATTTATTCCAAAAATAATTTAGAAATTATTTATCTTTATAATCATTCACAAGCTACAATAAAAAGTAACTTAGAAAAGGATACATTAATAGTCTCTTTACATTTACTCATACTTTATAATCCCTTCAACCAAATATTATATTATATTATATGGGATATATAAAATTAGGGGTGTAAATGATTCAAGCTCGAGCGAGCTTGACCACTTTGGTGAGCTCGAGCTCAATTTTATTTTTTTACGGCTTAAGCTTTGGAAGGAGAGCTCGAGCTCGAGCTCGAGAATCATATATCGAGCTCCCCCAGTTCGACTGAAATTAATTTGAATTGCAAAGAGGCAAAGGATTTGACCAAAAGCTACAGCTTTTAGTAGCCCCTTTGTGCATGTTCCTTACTTTTTCCTTCTAAGAAAGATGAGTATTGAGATTATACATTGTTTGGTTAAGCTCCCCCCTTTCCCCCCCCCTTTTAGGATTCGAAGAGTGAAAAGTTTAAGCAATCCGAATCTTCTCAAATCAGATCTCTGCAGATGGGAATAAAATCAACGCCTCCCACGACCGCAAGACGAAGACAAGTTCAATATCATCCTAAACTACAACCTCCATCTCAAGGTGCACAGTGGGCTAGGCTGACTCAAGACTAGCACGAAGCAGGCTAAAAAAACCCGGCGCAGGACCAACCTACTACTGTTCATGACTGATCCTGGGTTGGTCCAGGGCCTTTAAATAGGCCCCAATTAGGTCCATTTATAAACCTAGGCCTAGCCCATGAATATGTACGGTTGAGGCTTGGACCAAAACCAAACCACACTTGGATCAGGACCGAATGTGCCTATTTTTATTTTTATTTTTTTATGAAATAGAGGTTTCTTTTGAACCATTACTTAAATTTATGGGAGTATCATAAAATAAAATAAATAATAAATTAAATCACGCAAAAAATCATAATTAGAAAAAAATAAATAGTATAGAATATATAAACATCAAATTATCAAAATACTTGCATATTGTTAGTACTAATAAAAAATTAAATATAAGTTATTTTTTAAAATTGTTAATCTCATTATATACAAAAATTTTATAAGATGAATCTTTTAAACCAAAGTACAAAATAGTGATTGATCTCTGATGCTATGTGTATGTCTAAAACGGCCCAAATAAAAGATGACGGCCCAAACAAAGAACCTAGCCCAACAAGCATAAATGGATTAAACCCAGGTATGCAACCGGCCCAAATGACCATTCCAGCCCAGATATCACGCGACCGGCCCGGATGTCGCACGACAATTTCGGAGGTCCCAACTACGCTTCTTCGAACCTAGGACTCTCCACTATAAATATGAGGTCCCCTCCTCAAATCGGGACCTCCTCCAGGTTCTTTTGACTTTGATTCTTTATTTGATCTTATATAAAATTCTAGCACTATAGTAGCAATCCCCGCTGTTTATATTACTTTTTACGCATTCATCTATTCTATTCTTTAATCGATCACAAACTTGGGCATCAGAGTGATAACGTATTTTTTGTAGGTCCCCTCTATCGGACTTGCATTATTTCGCGGCCCAAGATATTTGAATTAATCCAACGGACTCGTGCGTTTCAGGACGTATCAATTGGCGCCGTCTGTGTGGGAACACAGGGCTTAAGATGTGAGTAGATCATGGAAACACCTACCAACGTAGCAAACAAATAGAAAGCCAAGAAGATATCCAGTGGCGCTACCTAGGCCTTACAGGTCGTCCCAAGCACCTCATTCGCTCCCCTTCCCGAATCAATAGCAACTGTAACGCCTAGGTCAACAGACCCATGTACGGACATTTCTAGGATTGTTGTCTCTCCGAACGCCCCACCCATGGAGCTATCTTCGGATCTCCTAGGAACCATTGAACAGAGGATCGCTTCAGCAATCCGTGAGCAATTAGCGGTCCTCGTACCTGCACAAGTGACAACACTCCCGGAAGTGGTTGCCCCTGAAAAGACTAACCCGACTCCGGCGATACCCAGGCCTAACGTGGCTGGAGGACCAACCACACAGTTGTCTACCCAGGTGGGAGACGTACCTCCTCAATGGCTAGCTCGACTGGAGTATCTCCAAAAGGGACTGCAGGATGTTCAATACCAGATATTGGGAGTGCCAACTAAAGTACAAAAGGGCATCCCCTCTATGGAGGAAGTAATGGCGGATGAACTACCCTTGAACTGTCATACTCCAGCCATAGCTGAGTACGACAGCACTATCGATCCACAAGAGCACTTATCTCGCTTCAAAAATGCAGCATTGTTGCACCGATACACTGATGGCATCAAATGCCAAGTCTTCGTCACCATATTTGCCCAGGCCGCGCAGCAATGGTTTCGACCAACTACCCCGGCCATGATCGAAAGCTTCCAAGAATTCCATTCTCTTTTCCTACACCAATTCGCCACTAGTAGGAAGCACCGAAAATACCGAATTAAGCCTCTTCTCAACCCGTAAGAAGGAAGGAGAGCCCTTGAAGGAGTACCTCCAGCGTTTCAACACAGCCGCCTTGGAGGTCCCAACGGCGACCCAGGAGGTCAAGGCCAACGCCTTTTGCGCAAGGATTGCTGGACGGAGACTTCTTCAAGTCCCTGGCTATGGAAGGCAAGGGTCTGTTGTCCAAACTCAGGGCATACAAAGAAGGACCCCAACGTCCCAAGTCCGAGAAATTCTGTCGATTCAATAATGACTATGGACATACAACTGAGGAATGTAGACACTTGAAGAACGAGATCAAACGAATATATATGATGGGAGAAAGCTAGAGGCACTGGGCCGTACCTGAAATACGAGACTGACAAAGACAAGAATGTCAAAAATCCCAGTTCTGGATCCCTAGTAAAAAATATACCTGGATCTTCAATGACGGGAAATGCCAAAGTCACTGACCCACCTAGGAAAGGCGTGATAAAGATGATCGCAGGTGGTCCTATCGGTGGAGACTCACAAAGGGCTAAGAAGGCCCAGGTACGAGAGGCCTATGAGATCTCGGCAAGAGAAGTAATGGAGATGGAACCCGCCAATGACGCCCTCTCATCCAGTTTGATCATGAGGAGCGACGCGGACCTAAGATACAGGGCAACGATGCCCCGGCCATCACAGCCTTCTTGGCCAATTATGAAATAGAGCATGTCTTTATAGACTCGAGCAGATCAGCTGACATACTCTTTGGAGAGGCATACAATAAAATGCAACTAGGAGATGCATCCCTCGAGGCAATAGACACTTCCCTATATGGCTTCGCCAGGGAAGTAGTTCATCCCAGAGGCATGGTCTCGCTCCCCTTAACTTTGGGAATTACTCCCTTACGGAAGACATGCTTGCTCAACTAATCAAGAATTGTTTTTTCCACTTGGAATGTTGTTTTTAAGTTAACATAAATATATGCCATTATTTAATCCTGTTTTAATCAAAGATGAATTTCATAATATAAGTTTCAATTTAGGGTAAATTACAACCACCTCCCCTGAGGTTTGGCATAATTACAAATAACCCCTCGTTGTTTGAAAATTACAAATACCCCCCTGATATTTGATAAAATTATGTAATCCTTTTATGGAGGTATAGAAATGTCAATTTTGCCCTTATTGTATTTTTTTATTTTTTTTTAAAAAAATTAAAATTTTATAAAAATATTGAATGGGATGGATGAAAAAATTTTTAAAAATTATAAAAAAAATTATCCCTTAGTCGATAAGAAAATTATTTAAAAATAAATAAATAAAATTATAATTTTTAATTCATAAGGGTATTTTGGTCAGTTCACTATAAAAAATGAATAGATTGGGGTAATTGTTAGATGATCGTTAAAATTAGGGGGGTATTTGTAATTTTTCAAACAACAAGGGGATATTCGTAATTATGACAAACCTCAGGGGAGGTAGATGTAATTACCCTTAAATTTATAGAAAATTTTCACCACAATACGATTTTTAGCTTCGTTCAATAGTAACAAAGCACTTGAATGATTCTAAAACAAACACTAATATTCCTAATAAGGATTTCCTTTGAGCAAAGCATATCATAATTGCATAAAATCAACCTAGGCATGTTTTATTCCTATAATAAATGACAATGCCATTTACTGCATGCCAAAGATGAAAAAACTCATAACCAGAAAGAAATCATTCATACAAAGCTAATTAATAACAAAAGAAGTGATAACTTTATATCACATAACGGTTTCTTAGACCTTGTACCAATATCTTGCAATGCTAGGGAAAGATTTAAAAATTGAGACCACTACGTAGTAGGTGCATAGGCAAAATAGATCACTGAGAGTATTGACAAAAGAGGTTACCATACATGAAGTTTAAACAGAAACCTGAAAGTTGTTTGGTAGTTGTTTAGTTACATATTGACAAAAGAGTTATTCCAACAAACATCGTCGCTTGTCCTTTGGAAGTGATGCTGACGAACTTGCAGCATCCTGTAAATCCTTAGTTGATTGGAGAATGTGTGTATTCATAGATGCAGTAGCAACACTAGGATCAAAACCAATGGTTGACAAATCTGATATTAACAAATCAATACATAAGTACAAAGCATGAAATTCGTTTGAGTTTTTAAAGTTAAAGAGATATTAAATAAAGTACATACCAACAACATGAGATTATGAAGATGAACATTCCTTACCATCATTTTTTGGGGTTGGATAACGTCTTCTTCAATCAGTGAAGCAACATTATAGTGATATCCAACGCCATAATGAGTGTCGACAGTCTTCTTTTTATCTGAACAATGAATCTTCTTTCATTCAAACGTTTATTTATAGCATCATAGTCCAACTTTTTGTTCTGTTTAGGAGAAAATAAACCAACTTTATTCAAGGAAAAAAATAGCATCAGTATGAGCACTTTATTTATAGAATAAAATAAATAAATAACCAACCTCTTCCTCATTTTTCATGAGTTCAAGTGTAGTAATACCAAGAAGATTCTCTGCCAAGTCACCAAATATAACAACATCCAGTTGTGTTGTGTAGTCGGAGAGTGTGATAGCAAACTTGGTTCTAGATAGTTGGAAAAACTAATTAGAAATGTACACATAACTTACTTGTACCATCACTTTTTCTAAAGTAAAGCATGGAAAAGAAATGAATTAAATGACAGAAAACTTATGACCTTGGCTTGGCAATAGTTTCTGCACGGCAAAAGTAACAAGTAAGTTCCAACCATACTCGCCAATCGTACCTTTTAAGCAATTATCACAAGCCATATACCAGTATTTTTTATCAACATCCATGATTGTCGATGTCACTTTGACCCAGAATTGTCTTCCTACACGAATACAAATGTAGTATGGAATTCATAAACTTTTAGAAATTTATTAGGATATTTCAATGGCTTCAAAAACCTATGAATATTCAAAAATCAAGAATTTAAAATATGCAACAAAAAGACCAAAAACTTTAGACAATAAAAATTAAAAAAAAACTTACCACATTGTTATGACATTTGCAATAGAAGAGAAGCTATCCAGTGGAATATTTTGATGAGGGGATGATCGCTTGAGGTACTTTTTCTCACGAACAAGTTCAGTTAGAAACACGTAATTTTTTGCTCGCCTAGTTGTATTTTAAAGATAACAATGTAAGAGAAATAGAGTGTATAAAACAAGGCAAAATGTTATGTAAAAATATATTTGTTCTATGTAACAATGGAGATTCACATGTACCAAGTCCTAAGAGATTGAGTTTCAGAGTATGATGGGCTCACAATGATATTTGCAAAACCTCTTGCAGAAAGTGATATACCTTACAAAGTGAAGTAATTTAAATTACTTTAGAACATAATATTGCATAATGCTTAACCAAGGAATCGTGTTGAATCTAGAAATGAGTACATACCATTATAGTCTGTCACATGCAATTTAGTTGCAGCGATGATGGGGCGAGGATGGGCATTTTGTCAGCAGCAGCAAGAATGGATGCTCCTTCTATGGAGATGACTTCATTCGATAGCATGAGTATCATTGGTTTTTTCCTATGTAGCAATTTTTGCAAAAATACAAAAGATTATTGATTAATAACTATGAGACCAACCATAACAAAAAGGCACCATACTTACTCATCATTCACAATGACAAACTCCTGAATAGTTGACATCCCATATTTCGTGTTTATACTCTTTTGCTCAAGCTTCTCAACAACAATAGCTAGCACATCTGTTTAAAAGCAAATAAACTTAGATAAAGAATATTGAAAACTTTATTACCCATTAAATTTTTTCTGATAAATATACCGATAAGAGAATTGCTATTGAGGAATAGTGGAATGTCAGCAAATTTTTTGAACTCTGGAGCTCCAAGTTCTCTAGGGAGAGAATCATCTGTTACACGACGGATGACTGTGGTTCTGCTTATGATCCATTGGTACATATTTGGTACCATTATGTACTTAGGTTCAACGAATGTGACCATTGCATTTGATATATAATATATTTCTTGAAGTTGAAGCATATCTTCCATCAAGCTCATGTCTGGACTATATATAACAGCCTGTATCTTAGTTCCCTGTATAAGATTTTGAATCAGATACTTTAACTGTTATAGAAGAATAAATAATTCGAAAGGGATCAACTATTGTACTGATGTTGATGTTATGCATACATACATCCTTGTCAATAAAGAGAACCTTTGATACTTTTTTGGACTGGACTGTGATTGTCGAGGGCTTAGCTTTTGAACAACAAGAACTTTTATTGTCCAATTCTTGGCATTTAGTGTAATTTCAGCAACAGGGACAAGAGGGCGATGCATTTCAAACAATCACTACACATAGAATGAATTTATAGTTATGAGGAAAACAAGTAAAATACTACACAAATAACATATGGAGTAGTCAAAGTTATTAAACAAAATACATAAGTAAAAAATTACAATGCTAGACTGATTGGATGTTTATCCATGAAATATTAAAAAAAAAAAAAAGAAGCTACTACATTTATAATCTTTTCTTGAGAAGATAAATCCAAATTTCATGTACCACGTATTTGAAACACAATAGAAAGAAATTGACAAACCAATCAACAAATGATTTAGACAAACCACATGTAAAGAAATATGTAATACTCATTGTACGAAGACGTCACTAATACTACATATAAAGAAAATAATAGAGGAACGGCATGCACATCATTCTTAAGCAGTCCACTAAGGAAAATTAAGAAACATGATGGTTAAAAAATAGTGATGTATGGTTGAGATAAAATAAGAAATTGATTGGATTATTGTTTTTCAAATATATAACTAAAATAAATTGAAATGTTTTAAAAGCTTAACAAGAATAAGGAAATGAGGACACCTGTTTCTTATGCTTTTGGATGTTGTAGAGGTGAAAAGAAAACATCGCATATCATGACATCTCAATATTCACATATAAATTTCCCTTTTCCAGTAAATTTGTTGTTTAAACAACAGTAATAGTGAAGGAGAATTATACTCTTGATTTGCAAGATACAAAATTTCTTTATAAACAACATTTCTTGTAAATGTGACAACTTTATCTTCAATAGTTGGAGGTTGTATCAAAACCTTAACCGAATTATCAGTCTTGGCTCTAGAAAGAGCAACATATAATTGATCATGACTAAACACAGGTTCCCTTAAATACACACCAACAAAATCAAGGGTTTGCCCTTGAGCTTTATTTATAGTCATTGCAAAACATTACTTGATAGGGAACTGTGTCCTTGTAAATGGAATTGGACATTGATGTTTGTCAGGTGATTCCAAAGATATTTTGGGGATAAATGTTTGTTTTCCTTTGAAATGACCCGTTCCAATTTCAGCATGAATCACCTTTTCTCCTAAACCTCGACAATTAACCGCATCCCATTGTAAAGACCTTTAATTGGATTGATATTTCTTAGTAGCACAATAGGACATCCTACTTTTGATTTTAATATATATTGTGGTAGTCCACTAATTATGATAGAATTCAAGAAATCCTCATATTGACCTTGTAGTGAAGGGTCACGGGTTTTATCAAGACTAACAAAATCAGTTCACCTGGAAACTTATCTGTCAAAATTTTATTTATCTCATCAACACAATCATTCTTAGGTGCTAAAATAGATCTATTTATTACAAGCAAATGATTAGTCAAGAAGAGATCCAAACATGAAAAAACTAAGTCAATCAAATCACATAGTGACTTGTGAGACTCAACAAAAGGTAAAATCATGTTGTTTGGAATTTCAATTCTATCATCAAGAACATATGTTTTAGTTCCATTGCAACGCTCATAAAAAATTTAGTGAACATTGGATCATCTTTAGCGCATATTTTCTCTTAATGATAATTTATTAACATTGTGAGACAACAACGAACTTACAAAGCTTGCATCGATGGTATCTTCTTTTTTCCCTCCAACTATAATGGTGCAATTTGCCTATAACCACCACCAAAGGCAACAACTTTTCCACCAAAAGGATTATCACAATCGGTTAAATCTTGTAAAATATCATCCAACGCCTCAATGATCTGGCGCCTAGCCATTGAGATCTCATCCCAAATTATCAACTTCGCACTTAACAATAACTTTGCAAGTGTAGTTTGTTTGCTTATCTTACATTTTATTTTCCCATCAATTCCTATAGGTATCTTAAATCGTGAATGTGTTGTTCGACCTCCAAGTAATAGTGCAGCTGCTACGCCAGAAATTGCTACAGTAAGTGCAATATAACCTCTTGATCTCACATGAGCAAGGAGAGCACCGTATAAGAAGGTTTTTCCACTTCCTCCCGACCCATCTATAAAATAGGTACCACTTGAACTTAAGTAAATCTTTTCAGTGATAGTGTTAAATGCATGCCTTTGATCATCATTTAATTTCTCAACTGAAAGTAGATCAGCTTCTGAAACTTCAATGTTTCTTTCATGATTGTATTCTTTTGTAAATTTATCTGAATCAAACAAGTTCATGGGCACAGAAGGAAGATGGAATTCTTTCAAAGATCTGCCTAAAGTTTCCAAAAATTCATTAATTCCTTCTAATGTCTTTATCTCTATTTCATGTTCAGATAAATAACCTTGCCGACGAAAATCTTCAGACATATGAGGTTTAAATTTTTCCCATAATTTTGTTGGATTTGCTGGAGAACAATACATTAAGATTGTAGAGAAAAGTCTTCTTAAACTATAGGGCATCTGATATTGAGATGCTTCTTCAAGACATTCTTCTAAAGAACTATTTGAATCTAATAACCCTAAGCTTGCAGCTGCATCTCGAAATGTATCATGATATTTACCCTGTATAGTTTTCAAAGAATCAAAAGATGTTGGTCCTCTAATATTTTGCAAAAGAATTATCAAATAGTAACGCCCGCCCTCTACGGGGCTGGCATTAGCTATTCGTCCAACCACCGTGCCACGTTTCCTTGTTCCCCAAAATCCTATCTTTTGTATCCAAAACAAAGTATTGAGGAAATTCTCTGTACAAAAGATTCTGCATTTCGCTCTTTCATCATGAGTATTCATGTAAAAAAATTCAGTTAACATAGTTTTTTATGCCATTGGATTAGAAACAACCTGCTCTAATCTTTGTGTACATTTGAATAATATATATTGATAGTTGGGAATATGTAATTGTAAAGTAATAACTGAAGGATGTATTTCACTCATCGCAAAACCAAAAAGCCTCCATATTGATTCTGGAGCAGCTATCCATCTTCCAGATTGGAATTGTTTAATCTCATCATGGGCGATGGATGAATCAGTTCCCACAACATTATATGCTACTCAATCATGTCCCTTATATATATACTTATATAGGTATTTAACTAATTTAATGTAAGAACAAATCTCAACATTAATATGACAATTAAACTTTGCTAATAGATATGGACAATATGGAACAACCCAACAATTATCAAGTAATTTTGTTCTTACTAAAGCAGTCCTTCCATCATTCC
Organism: Sesamum angolense; assembly: GCA_034509725.1. Taxonomy (NCBI): domain Eukaryota; kingdom Viridiplantae; phylum Streptophyta; class Magnoliopsida; order Lamiales; family Pedaliaceae; genus Sesamum; species Sesamum angolense. The sequence goes on from JACGWL010000392.1 coordinate 54,552, forward strand.
TTCTCCTATAATTAGGATATGAATTTTTTCCATGGGATGTTATATCACAGAATTCTTTTTGGATTATGATTTTTACATGTACCATCTCTCATGCAAACATCATTCAATTTAACACAAGGACCATGCATCATATGCTGACAACCAAAGAGTAAAGATAAGGATATCTTGTTTTATCAGGCAATTCAGCACATATAACTCGATCATATGCGTCGGGAGATTTAATTTTGTACCTATCTTTCATTATTAATAGTCTATGTGCATGAGGAAAGCCTCTTTTTTTAAATTCAATAACATACGTGTAAGCTGCAACATCTCCGAAAAATTTTTTATTTATTAATTTATCTTTTAGTTCTTCAAGTTGTGCCCTAAAAACTCGAACTAATAGATCAGGCCTGTTTTGTGGTAATTCATGGTCGAGTTTTTTGCTAGTAATTTCAGTCCAATTAGGATTACATGTCATTGTCAAGAAAATATCAGGCTTCCCATATTTTTGGACCAATGTCATTGCATCTATATATCTCTTATGCATATCTCTAGGACCTCCTATAAATGAAGCTGGAAGTATAATTCGTTGTCTAATTTTATTGGGGTCATTTTCACCATGTATTCCAAGACTATCTACTAAACCCTGAAGAGACTCAATTCTAGCATTTTTTTTGTCTTTGTTCATGCCGAAAATAATCAAGTCTTTGTGTCTCAACCTTAATATACATATCATTGACATATTGTTTCAATAGCCTATTAGAGTGCAATAATATTGATTTATCACCAGCACGCATTTGGTGTCTATAGCAATAATATTCTCGAGCAAATACAGTTTCCCGCTTGTGGGAGAATTTTTCAGCAACTACAAGCAATAAAGAGATAAAAAAATGATAAACATAAAAAATTAAAAATAAAATAAATAAAAAGAGAGAGAGAGAAAGAGAGTCAGCCGCATGCCTTCTGCTTCAACTTGCAACAATTGAGCAATTGAAGAAACACGTGAAGGATGAACTAGGTGTTCACCTTCACAAAGTCTCATCCTTTTTTGTGAACCAATTCTTTCAAAAAGTTTTTTTCGCTTAATGCCCACATGCCAACAAGGTTCCCCTCGGAAAATAATAAAGGGTATTGTAATGGATCATAACATCCATAATAGTACTCTATCTATTGACCTCTACCAGATTTTGAATAAACTCTGATATCTCGAGACTGAGACTCCTCACACTCATCAGAGTCTTTCCATATTGTAGCCACTTGATCAACAGTGGCAACATTATATATTCGTTGATCTAATCCAGGATCAGCTCTTAGAATAATCTTATAGTCATGTAATTCAGGAATTTCTCGTAGGCTATGAAAGAAAAAAGAGTAGGGACTAACCTCTAAAAGCTTCATAATCATTATACCAGTTCCTGTTTCAATTTATCAGACACAGCTAAACAATTATCAACCTCATTCTCAATATCATGAAAATACAGTTGCAAATTAGTTCCTTGCCTTCCTTAGAATGAGGTCATTAAGAAAGTTAAACTAATCCTTGGACTCTAAATGTGTATATATTTTTTTCATTATGACAAAGCTCCTTATCATAGGTGACCCCAAATGAGGTGAAGGCAAAAGCATTGTTATATGTGTGAGAATTAACCTTAAAATGCAAACACATTTGGGAACTACCGAAGAACAAATCCCGTAATTCATTAGGAACATTGAGTGCTGAAAGTGACACTTGACCATTGGAGCAACAAAAATCAGGTGGTTCTCGATGGAATCTTTTTGCACCACAGTGCATACAAACTGGTGCCTCTGGCAAACACCAAGGACTTTCTCCAATTTTTGCTAAGCGGCCAAACTCAAACACTTTTGGAGTTGAATTGTTGATATCTTCACTATCAAAATCAAAGTCCACTTGGTTTTCTTTGAAGATAAGAGAGCATAAGTAAGATAAAAGGGAGAAGTTGGAAAATGAGGAAAAAATGAAATAGTGAATTAGAAAAATATATGACTTAAGTACAAAGTGTTAATTCTTTACCATCTTTGTCATGACTGGTTCGATGTTCAAGAGCCTGTATATCTAGAGGTATGTCAAATGTCACATGGTAGTCGTCAGATAATGGATAATGAAGTGACTTTTTATCCATTTGGGCATCAACTTGTCTGGTAGTTTGAGATTCATGAGTATTATTTGTAGAAGACAAGCTACAAGACCTACCATCTCTAACATGATGAAAGGCTTGGCTGGTTGGAAAAGAAAATGAGGCAGCCAAAGTATGAAGTTTTTTTATCGAAGATTTCTGCGCATACACGACGGGCATTCAACTTATTTTTTTCTTCAGCAGACTTGTTATTGTAAGCTTCATGCCTTCTTTCATTAGATTGGATTCTTTTATATTCCTTGTTGGGCAACGTATCAGAATTTGACTGTGTCATAGATTCTATATTGTGCAGTAGCTAAAGGACAACTAAACAAAAACGACGAAAGACAAAAAAAAATTAAAGGTATTAAGAATGTTAAACTCACATACTTAAATATAAATAATGCCATTGGAGAAGATTAATGGTCTACAAAGAGCAAGAAACATGATTTTTATCTCAATAAGGATATTGTTGAAGGAGAATTGTAAGTGAAAAAGAATTCTAGTATGAAGATGGATTGCTCATTGAAATGTATACATACTATAATCAAATCAATAAGAAATAGACTATGCATAGATATGTGGTCTGAAGGAAGAAAAAGTACGAAAAAGATAAAGTCAAGTTACTTATATTCATGCATGCCAAGAGAAATCAACTTAGACAACTTACAAATTTTAAAATAGAAAAATAGCTAGAGCACAAAGTTATTACCAACAATAATATCTCACTCAATCACACAATAATCACCAAGAGAGAGATCAAATTTTAAAAATATAACAACAACAAATCAATTTGTATAAGCCCACCCAAAGAATTTAGTAAACTTCTTGCTTACTATACAAAGATATACATGGAGAAATCCTTGGACGATAAAATAGAATTTAAATACATAACGTATATCTTCAAAATAAGCATAGTTTAACAAAGAACAAGTTTTAATGAATCTCCAATAACTAAATAATGAAAGAGTTCAGGGACATGAATCAACTTAGACGACTAAAAAAATTAAAAAGAGAAAAATAGCTAGAGCACAAAGCTATTACCAACAATAACATCTTACTCAATCACACAATAATCACCACGAGAGATATCAAAATTTAAAAATATAACAACAACAAATCAATTTGTATAAGCCCATCCAAAGAATTTAGTAAAATTCTTGCTTACTATACAAAAGATATACATATAGAGTTCCTTCGACAATAAAATAGAATTTAAATACACAATATATATCTTCAAAATAAGCATATTTAAAAAAGAACAAGTTTTAATGAATCTTCAATAAATAAATAATGAAAGAGTTCAGGACATGAACTAAGAAAAAAGAGAAGAAAGAATACAATGACAAACCTCGATAACAAGAGGTCGTTCCAGCAATGCTAAGCTCTATTAAATGCTGCACATAGAAAAGCAATAGTTTCATAAAATGAATGCTCAAATCAATTGGAATGTGCATTAAACAAAATATTAAGAATTGACTTTGGAGAGGAAAAAAATATAATCCATAAATTTGGTACTTACAGAAATAGATAATGAAAGTTATAAAACTCGTACATGGAGACAACCTAAGTACTAAGTAACCAAATTATCTATAAGAATAATTTATTAACTGTCAATGTTTGTAGCACTGGGCTCACTCCAGGAAAACACGGGTTTCACCTGGTGAATGTTTTTCAGCAATTTATGTTTTAGCTGATGAATTCAGATGAACTTTGATGAATTCGGATGAACTTTTGCTCCTGAAAGTTGAGTCAAAGTTTCGTTTTCTTTTCAGATTGTAGCATGAGTACGGTGACACTACAAATTGATGTATATCAACAGGTTAGCACTTGATTATGTTTTGAGATTTAGACTATCTGAAATTTCTATTTTTCATTAGAGTTTATATACAGAAAAGTGAATGTCCTTTTATTGCTAACAGGAGCACATTTTAATCCAAATTGCTTAACACATGGAGCTCCTGAAGATGAAGTTCGTCATGTGGCTGACCTGGAAAACATAGTAACATTTTGTACTTTTCTATTCCTCTTTAAGTATGACAAATTAAACCATCACTACTTCAATTGTACAAACAAATTAACAAATATTTTCACCTCTCTTTCTCTATTTTCATTTTATTCCTTTTTCCTCTCCACTAATAATTAATAATAAATAAAAGAAAGTTAGCACATCTAAGAATAAAAACAAATTGCCTGAATCATTTCATTAATAATACTATTTTTCATCATCTATGTTTCCCAGATTATTTGATTTGATTTGATTTGATTATCCAAAACCAAAATCCTCTTCTATTCCTTTATTTTCTTTTATTCCCCTAGTGAAACAAATATAAAAGCAGGGGTGACGATATCGGTTACAAAATCTTGACAGACATAATTTCCTGTCAAGATTCTAAAATTAGTTTATTATTGTAAAAAACCAAGAATTAATCAATCATCAGACATGTTATGGTGCTTTACACTCACATAATAGGTATAGCAACGTTTAACCTTAACTACTAAGCCATATGATTCATGCAGATTTTCACTTTAATTAAACGATAATAGAGGTTAAACACCAGATCAAAGGCATTTCGCAAATGGTTTATTGCTTTAGGTATCACTTGAACCTAAACTCAGAGGTTTAGATTTCATTGTACAATTAATTGCCTTAGGAACATTCTGGTGTGACTCAAACCATAGGAAGGGAACTACCGAAACTCATATAATCGAAATCATCAATAAATATTTGAACAATGACAATGTGAAGATTACATATGTTGAGCTTGCAAGGAATACATAGCTCAAAAGCAGCTACAGTAAGGCCTTAATTGAAAATCTAGCCAAATTCGGTTCCATGAAGACATTCATTAGTCGTTAGCAAATCTAACAAATATCTCGTATAAGAATCTCTATAATGATCTTGAAATATCATACGCAGCCCCATAAAGGTGCTAAATAGTTAAATGCCATTGGGTTGTGACAAGTTAACCTGGTCATATAAATGCTAAATTTAGTACAAATGGATAGCAAATAATAGAAATTGATCATAAATAAGGCGAGCGACGCCTACATTTCTTGTCTTATTTCAGCAAAAGCATGCATAAAACAGGAAACCATAGATAAAACCAACATAGTACAGACTCCATCATGTCCCCATTTTGGCACATGATTCATTTCACTATATTTTCTCTTAATCAAGAAGTCCACAAGTCTTTTAGGCTTCTGGTGGTCGTATTGCTGCAATAAGCGACAGGGAATAATGTGTGCAGTAGTGGATCGATGCTAATAGCTGACCTAGGTTGAGGCGGATGGTAAAGGGAGGCAGGGAGCGAAAAATGATTGGCTGGTGGGGCTAGTATGAGGTCTCTTGTTCACTTGAGATCATAGTTTAGATAGAAAGGGATCCTATTTTTCCCCTCTGCAAGCAAGGGGGATATGAGTAGCACGAAGATATTGGTACCATAGCTTGCTTAAATTGCTAAATTGTGCTGGTCTTCCAACCCCTCACCAACAACTAACACATGAAAAACAACATTATCGGATTTATGATACCCAAATTCTCTTTTTAGTGGACAGAAATTTCCTCTTTTATGTGGTTGACAAACGGCAAAAACAGCAAATCTAAAGACAATGATACATATCAACTGTTTTCCTACAAGTTCCAACAAATAATCAGAGTAGGATTTAGATCCCTTGAAAGCAATTTATTGTTAACAACACCATATAAACAAAAATTTGGGACTCAAAAGTATGTATATTGCAAGAGTGATCAATAGACATTGTAGCAAGATTATTCAAAGCTGAGCAAAATTTAGAAAACAAAGATATGTGCAAAATGTTAATATGATAATTGCCTATTTGATTCATTGAAGAAGCAAGCAAAATGAGTTTCAGAGAGAAACACCCATATATATATGCCACAAAATCCAACCAACGTTGAAGAAGAATAGTGTCTATATTTCTGCACAAGCAACAGTAGAAAGCTTGGGCAAATAATGGTATCACAAATCAAATAAAAAAACCCTAAATCATAAGAAGCAATAAAAAAAAGAAATTTGAAGAAATCAACGGAAAATATGGGAAAGGAACCAACTTGAAAGGAATTAGTACATATTTTGAGTAAAGTCTTGTCCGGTGAATAGTGAGAAGCATGGTGAAAGAAATAATGGTGTATTCAATAAGAAATAAATCCAAAAATATTAAATCAAAAAATTGATTTGGGGAAAAAAAACCTGAATAAAATCTTTTGCATCGATTATGGCTTGGTTGGGTTGAAGAAACATTACCGAAGAAAGAGGAAGAAAGCATCGTACGACCGGCATAATTTCTGCGTTGGGGGAGAAGAAATAACCCACTGTTCTTCTTTTTCTTTTTCTTTCTTTGCAGACTTGAACGACGAAGAACCCCTGTTATTGAATAGTTTTTACTGTAGAGAAATGACAACGTTTCAATAGAGAAAGTGTAGAAACGATGTCGTTTTCTAGAGTGAGAAACAAAACAAATATATAAAATATTTGATATGCCAAGTAGGATAATAAGCCACTTATATATATGTGTAATAATTTTCAATCTTGAAAATTGGAGATCAATAATATTGTGGTGAATCTGAACCATGAGGTACTCATAGCCCTACCCCGAAGCTTTCTGCCAAATGGAAAAAATCTGAAAGCAATTTTCTCTCTCTCTCTCCTCAACGCAGACCGCCATGGCCGCATTAGCTTGTACTCTTTCACCTGTCCGTATATCAAGAACAGTATTCAATCCATGGCTACAAAGTTCCTCACCTTTATCTGCGCTGCTACTCAAGGCAATAAAGGCTTATCCCAACAACCAGAATTTCAAGTCATTTTGCCCGCGGAAGCTGAGAGTGGTTGCTGCGACTGAGGGTTCTGCTACAAACCGAAGCAAGTCTAAACAAGATGATGATGATAATGGTGAAGACCCTTCAGTTCCTTCATGGGCTAGGCCTGGTTCCGATGAGCTTCCGCCATGGGCCCGTCAAGAAGCCCAGAAATATTCTTCCTCGGGCTTTGAGGTTCCGTTCTTTGTTTACTTGCTTGCATCTGCTATCACTGCCATAGCCGCGGTAATGGATTCTGCAGCAATATTGTCTTCGTTGTTTGTAATTTCTTTTGAGGTTTCATTCTTTTTGTTTTCCCCCATCAATTTAGTTGTGGTGCAGTTATTTTCTTGGGTGATTGTCTGAAGATATCCAGGGCCAATTGCTGAAAGTTTGAGCTAACTGTGTGTTGAGAGGTTACTGAATTTTTCAAGGGTTTTGATTGTTTATGCAGGTTGGTTCTATCTTTGAGTATGTGAATCAAAGGCCTGTTTTTGGAGTTTTGAACTCAGACAGTGTGTTTTATGCTCCGTTGCTCGGGTTCTTTGCATTCACCGGCATCCCTTCTTCTGTAAGTTGTTTCTGTCTCATTGTTGTTTTTCGTTATCTCCAGATTACTGGCTAGGTATATATGACAGATGATATGAGATAATGCACTTGAGGGTGATGAATATCTAGTAGTAATTGGTGTCTTGATTTTCCAACTTAAGAGATTCTAAGTTTATCATTGTTATTTAGTCACGTGTAGTTCATCTGGTTCTCATCTTGGATGAGTCTCTCTTTCAAATTCAAAGCAGATGTTCTTGCACGAATCTTAGCGATTAATTCTTTGATTCTACATATTGATCATTTTGAACTGAAAGAAAACTTTCGTTTGCTTTATTTACATTATGTCGAATATCTTCACTCTCAGTAGTTACTTATAAGTTTGTAGAACATATCAAAGAGAATAGAAAGAAAAGTGAAAGTTGAAACATTGGTATTTCTCACTTGTGTGTTATAAAGGTTAGGATGAAAGTTCTCAGTCATAGTCCAGCATTAGGAGAAAATGAGACGAATTTGTGTCTAGCCTAATTATGCACATATTCGCCTTATGTTTTGCTTTGAAACAAAAAGGATTATGATTCTCCTTTGTGTTCTTCCATACATGATCCATTCGTGGGAGTTTCTGAAAACTTGCTTGTTAGTGGTGCTTTAATACCAGATATTTTGATATTTGATAATCTCTGTCAGGTTCTTTAGTTGTATGCTATTGGAAAATGAGACAATTAACTTGCTGAATTTAACTCCTTTTTTCTCTTGCTTTTGTCAAAACCCAGGCTTTTCTTTGGTTCAAATCTGTGCAAGTTGCTAATAAAGAGGCTGAGGAACAAGATCGGAGGGATGGATATCTCTAGAGTCCTCCTCTTTTCGTGTATGCTTTGCTCGCGTAGTACATAGTCAAGTTAATATGAAGACATATGCAGCCAGAGTAGTTCTCCTACATGCCATTTTTGTCGTGCTGACATGGTTGTATAAATGCTTCATTGTAAATTACAATCCAACTTCTCTTTTAATTCCTTAATTCATATTGAGTGACTTCCCATAAGCTTCAGCCTCAAGACCTGATGAAAAGAGAATGATCTGCAATTGTCGTCATGATATGCTTCTTGGCACTGTAATGCTTGGTTACCACTCTAATTCCAGTTTCACTCAATAGTTTGGGGTACAAAATCTCTGGGAGATTCTTGGCGCTAATAGTAGAACTTTCTGGAAGATGCAACAACGGAACATATTACAGTGTCGTTTTTATCTTTCATTTCATCCATTTGAGAGTATCATTGAATGTGATTGCCTGTCTACCCACCATTCTATTGTTTGGAATTGAATTCAGTCATACTGTGAAGTTATGCAGAAAATACGAAAAGAAGGTAATCGCAAAACACAAGATTTACGTGGTTCGACTCCTATGTTCGTTGTTGCTCAATATCGATTTCTGCTACGAAATTTGTGTGAAATTACGATAAAATGTCTCCTTGTAACTTACACTCAAGATCGGAATTGGATTCACAGTTGTTGGGCCTGAATGTAAATATTGGGGCAGGTTCCAGACTCCAACATGTATTACAGTCTAATGTGCTCATATATTAGCAGGATAAAGTTTCTTTCATGAAGCATCAAGGATGTAACGCAAATTGCCATCAGTGATCCATTCTATAGTTCTTTGTTTCCATTTATAGATACCTTTTCTGGGTTTTTTTATGCTTGTGTTTGTTCTAAAGGCAGAGCATCTATTTTTCTGCAAGAGAGCACAGGGGAAAGTGTTGGCGAATTGTTTCTGCATTTTGTCCCACATTGTGGGTGAAGTTTGGCAAAATACATGAAATAGTGCTGTCTTTTCTGTATGATTTCTTTGTGTGAAGTTGACTTGCTTGGTTTCCAACGTTTTGGGTGCCTCGCAGCATTAGTCTATTTAACCAAACGACACAGCCGCGTATCGGGAGCCCCGTAAACTGTATTAGTCTCTCATCAAGAATCATCACCTATCTGATTTTGGAACAGGAATCTTTATGTTGCTATTTTTGGTCAACATTTTCTCTCTCATTTCTCCTTATCAGAATCTTCATGGTAGATTTTGACTTTTCTGCAGTCTATGTCCATCGACGCCACCAAAGAAGAATCTTGGTAGCTCCTAAGATGCTGATCAATGTCGATGTCCTCTCCAATTATATATTGCTTCCACGAGCAGTGAGTGTGTCTTCAGTTGAATTCCACACTCCTTTATATTCTCCTGATTCACAGATTCTATGGCTACTTCTACTGAATCTTGTGATGAAATCGAGCTTTCTGTTGCAGGCTGTGAGGATGAAAGGGTTAAACTAATACAACGGGCTCAATGGCTGAGAGCTGCCATTCTTGGAGCAAACGACGGGTTGGTTTCCACCACATCCCTGATGCTTGGGGTCGGGGCTGCTAAAGAGGATCAGTGGCTCATGATTGTCTCCGGCCTAGCTGGAGCTCTTGCCGGTGCCTGCAGCATGGCTGTTGGAGAATTTGTCTCCGTCTCTGCTCAGAGAGACATCGAACAGACAACCATCGATAAATGCAATCCGAAATCTCAGATTTCCAACGACAAGCCTCAAGGAGCCACTCTGGCTGACGGCGAGTCTGCCATCAACGGTTATGTTGAGTCATCTCAGCCCAAATTCGAGCAGATTTTCTCTCCACATCAGTCGCCTTTCATGAAAGTCATAGCACAAGATAGACGGGACCCGAGGCAGGATAATAACATGAATGCAACGCTGCCAAATCCATATAAAGCTGCAGGGGCATCTGGGCTATCGTTTCTGTGTGGATCGCTCATCCCCCTACTCTCGGCAATTGCGTTTTCTGTGAAGAAACTCAGAGTTGTAGGTATAGTGGTTGTGACCTCGATAGCACTGGCCGTATTCGGAGGAGTGGGAGCCCGTTTCGGTGGTTCACCAGTCAGGGTATCTGTCTTTCGAGTTCTGGTCGGAGGGTGGATTGCAATGGCTGTCACATATGGCTTGCTCAAGCCTTTGGATAGAGATCACAAGGGTCTGAAACTGATTAGATTGTGCAAACTTGCAGTGTTCATGAAAGCTTGAAAGGGAATAATTGTATCATCCATGCAAAAACATATATACACTTTTCAACTATTTCTTCACAAACCTATTTAACGTAGAATCTTGTATCACATTTTCGTGTCAAATAATAATGATGTATTTATAATTTGGGCCGACTTTTTTCGATCAAATTGGAATTTGGAACTATGCTTGAAAAAGAAAAGCAACTGAAAGGAACTTATAATTGTTTTGAAATCTGTCGAATTAAAATTTAAATTTAAATAATTAATTTTAATTGATTTCTTGTATATTTATTTGACTAAAGTCAGGTGTCAGATGAAATGAAATATTTAAACTGACCAAATCGAGTTTGCAGCGTAACATAAGAAAAGGCCAATCAAATTGCAACACGTGGCTTGCTCACCTCGTGGGACAACAAATCATGGGACAACATTAATATCATCTCTTCCACAAATACAAGTGCTTGATAAAATAAACTTAGAAAAAAATTAATTTATTTGTGAGCTTTGTATCGAAATGGATTAACTATAATTTAGTAATTTGTGATACGTAAAATGAACAAATAACATTTAATAAAAAAAAAGTAAATAATTTATCCTCTTATATTTAAAAAGATAAAATAAATTATCTCTTTATTTTTTTTTTTATAAAAAAATTATTTATTATTTTCTATATCACAAGAAAATAAAACGTATTTTCCCTTAATTAAAACACCTATATAAAGAGATCATCGCAGCTAAAAATAAAAAAAAAGTACAATATACGTACAAGTACACATAGTCAAGTTAAAGATTGAAGTTTTGGAGTTTTAAAATTTTGATTGGACAAGGTACTATAATTGGAAGGGTTGTACATATTTTCAAGGCAACAACGTTCGACATCTTTGATTTCAAAGTCAAATTTTGTAGTAATTTGGAATTTTCATCGGTAAAAATAGGAGAAATCGCGTGTGTTATCCAAGAATAGTCTTTCAAGTCCTTGGATAACAAATTAGGTGGAAGAATCATGGAACTAATCTTAGTTACTCGAAGGCCTTATCACAAAATTATAATTTTCCTTCATAAGTAGCTCTAATTTGTCCATATTATTTTTCTTATGTTGTAACAATTTTTTCAAATCATGTAACGTGCGTTAACGTATGGAGATGTACTAATTTAAACAATTATAAACAAAAAAAAGTTGAAATAAAAATATAATGAAATTAGTGGTTTTTTATTAAATATTTTTTTTGAGATTTTAGGTTTAGTATTTTTTTTTGGGGATAATTACTTTTCATCTCCTTACCTATTATTTTTTTACACAAACCACCCTTGTCTTTTAAAAAATTACAAAGACCACCTCTGACAACCTTTTTTTGCCCCTATACATTAGGTCAACTTATAAATAATTTTTTTAAATCAAAGTAATATTTATAAAGATGAGTAATATGACCCATATATTCTTTTATTATTTATATCAATTTTTAATTTAAATTTAAATTATTTTTTTAACTTTTTTTATATTGAATTTCTATATAGAATTGCACCTTTTAATAATTAATATTAAAATATATTCAATTATTCAATTAATAATAAATTTGAGTGTGTTTGGTTGGGGTGAAAAATGAGAGTATAAAAGAAGTGCAGTAAAAATGAATGTATAAGAAATAATTTGGTGTTTGGTTAGGAGGAAGAGATGGAGGTGAAGTAAAAATTCGATGTATATGAAACTCTTTCGGAGTTCAATTTTATTTTCGTCCAAAATTAAATAAAAAAATAAAAATATAAGGCCACAAATTTTTTTTAGAAAAAGTACAATTTTTATTTTTATTCTGTTTCGGCATTTAACTTTGTTTTAAACTGTAAAATAGAACCCAGCTTAAATTTGATAAACGGCATTGAATTTCACATTATTGTGGTGGAAATCTTTTATCGAACTTGATATAATTAATATGTAAAAATTAAAAAATATAATTAAATTATGCCAAAATGGGGCGTAAAGATATATAGGCTTGCGTAAAAAATATTAAATTATCGCACTTAATTTACTTCTTGTATGAATTTTCAAAATCGTTGTGGATATTTTGGTAATTTGCTTGCTTATTTGTTGTTCTCAATTCTTCGAAGATATTTTAGCCATTTTACATATTAATTTATATTTTGACCCTCTAGATGGTGTTATAGTCTTTTCATAAGTTTTTTTATATAATTTTATTGATAATTTTAAGAGCAAAATATATTTTTTCTCTCTATTTTAGGAATACTTTAATCACTTTAATTTTTAAAAATAAATTTATAAAAAAAAATCAAATTATTAAATTTTAGTCTTACTTTTTTTTTACTGGACAGGACTTATCCCCCATTTTATCATGTAATCCAGTAAGACCTCACTTGTCCAATATAGTTGGACCAATCATAATACATTTAATAGCACCCAAATCCACTCGAGATTTACCTGAAAATTATCTGAATTTCGGGTTGCATTACTTTTTCTTTTTTTTTTTTTTTTTTTTTTTTGAGCAAAATATATATCATTGCTGCAATTCACATTTACATATGGGCATTGCATCTAAAAAAGGTTTGATGCATATCGTCTTTCAACAGTTTATACAAAAAAAGTGGACAAATCTCAGCTTTTTTGGCTAAGTTATCTGCCACCTTGTTGGCTTTTCGGTAGACAAAAGTGATATTCTATGCCTCCAACTCAGTCAATTTCTTCTAACAGTCCTTCAGCAGTAGAGTTAGATGTTTGGGTGGTCTGGTTCCCCTGTTTAAAAAATTAACAACAAACATAGAATCAATTTCGATAATAAGTCGTGAAATTTTCTTATTAAGTGCAATTATAAGTCCAATATGAAGTGCTCGCAGTTCAGCCACTGAATTTGTAGCAATTCCAATCAATTGCAAAAATGCCATAAGGAAAGATCCTTGACTGTTTCTGAAAATCCCCCACTTCCTGCTTGACCTGGGTTTGATATGGATGAACCATCAACATTGAGTTTTATCCAATCTTTTGGAGGGGCGATCCAATTAATCTTCAACAAAGCTTTAGTTTTGGCTTGCTTTTCCGATCGCTTTTGTATTGAAAGTTGAATAGATCTCCATATTTGTTGAATATTAATAGGAGAATTATTAAAAAGAGCCTCATTTTGTGCTTTCCAAATATGCCATATTGTGTGTAAAAATATTATTTGTGTTGAAAAAGAAGAATTTAATGAGTGCAAAATACAAGAGATATTAGTCGTATTGAGTAGAGAAATAGTAGGGTAATATAATTGCGACATTGGTTTAAAAAACTTACACTGAGTATACAAATGTTCAATAGTATCACTTCCTTCCTTACATAATGAACAAATCAGGTTGGAGTCGATGACGATGAAATAAGAACGCTGTTGTTGGGATACTATTATGACACATAAGCCATGCATGAAATTTATCTCTGGGAGAGAGATCTTTATTTCAAATCATATGCCAGGGAAGATGTGGTGCATTAATATTATTATTGTTAAATTTAGACCACAACTATTTTTAAGCTGATTTAATAGTGAATTGTCCTGTTTTGGTCCATGCCCAAGTGATACTATTCTGAGTAACATTATGGATTATCGAAATACTAAGGATTATATTAATAATATGCTTAGAAATAAAAGGCTGGATACAATCAAGCTCCCATGAGAAATTATTAGAAATAATATGATTAACTTGTAGATTATGTAAATGATGTGGGATATCAGGAATAATGGATTCGAGAGAGAAATTATCAATCGGTTTATCTCTCCACGCATTAATATTATCTCCGCTTCCAATAATCGTGATAGGATTTAAAAGGTATAGATAATTATAGGATAAGTATTGGGATTAAGTTAAAAGTGATTATATTAAGTGTCATAATTTTATGTTTACTTGTATTGATTAAGTAATGGATATAAATAATATATTGTTTACTTTTGACTATAATTTGAGATTGAATTGTGGACTAATTTTATTTTTTCCAAAATACCCTCAATTTTTTTCTTTCAATTTTAATATTTTCCTTGTGTTAAGATGTAATATATTTATATGCATAAATAAAAGTTAATATTATATGTTATATAAAAGTTAGGATATATAAATTTTATAACAAAAGTTAAATGATATATTATATAAAAATTAAATATATGATATTCTATAATCTAAATTAATTTAATATATAAAATAAATATATAATATCAAAATTAATAAATATATACATATATATACACACAATACATAAACTTCCCTCTCAAAAATTGTAATTTGGTGGATTTCACCAAAATTAGGGACAACATTGTAACTGGCATGAAAAAATTAGGGATAAAATGGACACTCAAAAAATAATAAGACCTCAATATGTTGGGCATGATTACAAACCCACCTCTTGTGGTGGGTTTGTAATCACCTTCTAATCACCCTCTATACCGGGCCTTGTGTCATTATAACGGGTTGAGCAAATTCCAAGTAAACAAGAAATTATGCATGATTAGTTAGGATATCAAACTTAATAATTCAAAGTAAATGAGCCCTGAGTAGATTCTTTAATAAGAGGAATGGTTTGATGTAAATTTTTCCAAATCCAACTATTAGGATTTTTACAAATAGAATTTGCAAAAAAGAGTTGGAAAAATATTTAGATTTAAGGGTTGCATTAGTATATTGTAGATCACAAGAAAATAAATCTTTTTGATTTATTGAGAAAGTTTTTATTGAAAGGCCAAAAATAATATATATATATATGTATATATAATTAGTGAAAAATATTCAATTAATTTCAATGATCGACCTAAAATTCTAATTAATCCAATTAATTAAATTTCAAGTCATTCATCCAATAGATTGGTTTAAATAAATGATCCAATTATTTATTCTCTCTAAAAATTAATTTAATTCAATTAAATTAATTCAAATCTTTTGAAATTAATTTCAAATTATTTGATAAAGATTGGTAAATGAAAAACAGCCAATCCAATTGGCTTTTGGTCACCCATTTTCAACACAATATTTAGTGCAAGTCTCTATAGCTAGGACTCTCGATGTCATAACTGTCAACTTATGAGTAGCCCAACTCCATGGGTTTAACAATTTGGTATGTGTATTTTATGTTGATGCTAAGATAATATAATATTTTACAAAATAAGTAAACAGAACAAATTAAGATAAACACCATAAATGAATACTTACTTTTAATCCTTAAATAACATTACATTACATCTTTAAAATTATCAAAATAAATATAGCTAATCTAATTGACTTTACAGTCACCTAATCTAACAAATTATTATGTCAAAAACTAGACTGGCATGTCATTAATCTTCTGTCAGGTTTGTTGCGGTATGAGAATTCAAAGAAGGGACAAGATGGAGAATGTACAAATTAATGAGGACGAAAAATATAATCAGCATTAATTGGGTTGCGTTGTAAGGCTAATACCACCATCTTGAATTGGACATAAATCATGCTACAATCAAGTGCTATGACGACCGCATCACTTTATAAAGGAGTCGGCAAAAACGAAGTAAACGTAATATTGGACCAGCTTGCATGGGATTTTGGGGCCAAGAACTCCAAATTTGGAGTGTACGGGAGGCTGATTCGGCTAATTTATGTAATTTTTCGGCCCAATTTAATATTTATGATTTTTAAAAAGTTCTATCCAATTTTAAATTAACAATCATCAAAATTGCACTTTGCGATTTAAGGATTGGGACGATTTTTGTGATTTTTAGTATAGAGTCAATTTACTTATACGATCATATTAGTATTTTGTTATAATTTGTACTTTTGTTATAATTATTTTGTCATAATACATGGATTTTCCTATAGTGGTAATTACAAAAGTTAGAAAAACTATTATATATCAATTACAATGTGTAAAAAACAAACACTTATATAGTATACTATTATTCTTCTTCTTATATTATTATTATTATTATTATTATTATTATTATTATTATTATTATTATTATATTATTATATCATCATCGCTGTCGAACACGGTTTATGCAATCTACGTAAACATAAAATCAAACTCGATTGCTAAAATGTGTATTCTTTTACCTAGCCTTAGATCAACCCAACCCACTCTTAACCTGCTAAATGATGTATGGTTTGAATTAGATTAATTAGTTAAGGCGATCCGACGATTTTATCGAGCACCCCTGCCCAAATAGTACACGTGTCCAAAGGAATTTATTCTAAAATAATTATCCAATGAATCATATTTGTTTCCTCAACCCAATAAATCGTTCTTGTGTATGTTACGACTCTCATTAGCAAAAGTGTCTTTCTGGCCGACAGAAGTCTTAAAATAGGTCTTAAGGTTTGAAATCTCCGAAGTTTAGCACTTTATAATATAGTTTGTTTGATACAAAAAGTGCCTTTGAATTAAGGGTTTGGGAATTAGTTCTTTTAATGTTTTCTAAAAGCATTAGATTTAGTGCTCAATCACGACTTTAATCCATCTACTAATTCAATAAATTCATGAATCACGATTTATGTATATATATATATATATATATAGCCAACATCTCTAACTTTTTCACACTTAGAAATCAAAACGAAGTCATTAGTAAAACGAACACATGAGTCAGTGGGTGCCAAGGGGGTTTCAAGTAACCCCTAGTCAACTCCACGAGTGCAGCCATTCAAATCCACGTATCCTACTTTTTATTTTAAATCTTACTATATAATATAATTTACAGCCAACATGTCATCCAACGTATTTTCTAAAGTAATGTAGAATTGAAAATCCTCAAAAATTATCTAATTGGCATAATATGTCATTTTTTATTCCAAATTTTGGGCACCGAAAAGGTCTAAACTTCATCAACTTTGAAACTTAATGAACTTACAAAAAAAAGTAATAATTATCGGACCAAAATTAATATTGAGCATATTTAACGGATTAAAAAAAGAATTTTTTATATAAAATTTTAATTTTATGTTATAGATATATTATAAGTATATTTTAATAGGCTTAGGTTATTCATAAGAAAAAAAAAAAAATATAGGCCTAGATTGACCAGATTGATCGGGAAGGGCATTTTAGTGTTTGTTCTTAAGAAAATAGGCTCAAGTTGACCAGGGGGCAATGTAAACCTTTATTCATAACATAGACATGATTTTTATATTTAAATTTTCATCGAAAATTTTTTGATAATTTTTCATATCATAGGGATTCAAAATTATTAATTTAACCCTTTTCAAATATTCAAATTTAGGCTGGTATATACATTACAAAAAAAAAAAAAAAGAATTATTTACTATATTGTAAATTGTTACAACTTAATAATATTGGCAAATTAATACTTTTCATCACAACCAAACAAAATCGGATATTAAAATTATAAATTTTGACCATAATTGGTTAATACTTGTCATGATTTTAGTATGGCCAAAACATCTACTACTAGTTGAGGCTACTGGCTACTATCTTGGCAACAACAACTAATTAATAATGATCGTTGTGTAGTCTTAATTAATTAGTATTTTGCTATATTTTTTAATTTTAACCATAATAGTTAGTAATATCAAAAAATCATATTGTTTCTAATGACACTAATTAATATAGAAATTCAGTGTGCTTGTTTGGAAGATTTTCAATGCTTTTTTTCTAATTTTCTATATGTAAAATTTTATAATTATGTCCCTATATATATAATAATATAACTAGGGTACTAGTTACTATTTTTATTATTATTTTGTGACGGTGAAGAAGAGTTTGAACTCACTAAAAAAAGAAAAGAAGATAAAATTAGTCAGAAAAATACTAAATGAAAATTTTAATATTGTCACAATTATATATAGGATTAATTACACTTCTCTTCCCTGAAATTGATATAATTACACGTAGATTTTTTTTAATTTTGAAAATTACATCTAGCACCCATGTAGCTTCTGTCTAACAAATTAGTCCATCCATTAGTCAATTTATTAAATTTGTAAATATTAACAAAAAAACTTAATGAAAATTGATATATATCATTGATTGATTTATTACTGAATTATTGTAAGTCATATTTATTTTCGAACTAAACTACATTTATAACGACGAAGATATACCTACTCATATCCATTAACGCATGAAGACGTGTGAGAGTAATTTTATCATAAAAATAATTATTTGACCAGCAGTAAATAAATAATAAGTCAATCGGGGTTAAATATAGATTTTTTTTCAATTTTTTTTACTAATATGAGCAAATTCAGTGATTTTTTTTACTAATGGAGGGACTAATTTGTTAGACGGAAGTAAACCTTAGGAGTGCTAGATATAATTTTTCAAACCATATGGGGTCTACGTGTTAATTACACTAAACCTCAGGAGAGGGGCGTGTAATTATCCCTTATATATATATATATATATATATATATAATGATAAGATCTTTTATTTTTTTCATAATAATGAATTGATAACTTTAATAATAACTATTATTTTATAAAAGTTGTTATTAATAAGGGTTAATTAGTGACAAAAAGATACTCATAAAATTGTCACTAAAGACAATTAATAAAACATATAAAGTGACAATTTAATAATAATAAATAATAATATCATTAGAGTGCGTTCTTATATAATTAAGTTGTTACTGTAGATATGTTATTAATTATTTATAGCGAAAATTCGATACACAAATTTTGTCATAATAATTATAAAATGATAAAATTAAAATTATCATCACTTAATATATATTTTTATATAGCAACTTTAAAATTATCACTTCATATTTTATCGATAATATTATATTCGTTGCAGTGACGTGAATAAGCATGCGTGAAAATAGGAGCATAAGATGTTTTCTCCAATCTACATGTCTCTTGAGCTAACTCGAGTGAGCCTTTTAACTCGAGGTTTATTTATTTATGGAATAATTACACTCTCTACATATAAAGTTTAGTGTAATTATATGTAAAATTTGAGTAAAACTCATGCAGTTTAAAATATTATATTTAGTATTTATGATATTTGCTTTCGTCTAATAAATAAATCTCTTCGTTAAAATTTATCAATTTGTTGATATTAACAAAAAGATCTGATGTGTATATTAATATTAAACTATTTATTTCTAAGGATAAAAGATACATAAGTTACACAATAAGCATATACGCCTACAACACCATATAAATCCCAACACCACTATAAACACCAAAAATATATTTTTATATAGAGGTTACGATTCATAGGATTTGACCACTCATAACTCACCCATCTAAAAATTCTCTTTCTACATTTAGATATTCACTGGTGCGCAGTGGTGTTGAGGGTAAAATTCCCATCTCATCTCTTAATCAAATCTACTTCCACATCATTGGTGCTGTCTAGGAACGAGGTCACGTGCCTCTACCCTAGCCCCTCGTCTGGGGGCTATGACGTCCCACATCGATTGCAGACGAGGAGCTTGTGTAGCTAATAAACTCCAAGTCCTTCTCTCCCTAGCGAGACGCTTTTTCAAGAACAAACCCGTGAGGCTCATACATAGCTAAAGAGGACAATACCTCGAGCAATGGGGCACCAAACAAGTCGCATGCCGCATCAAGATCAAATAAAAATTCATATCTACACAAGACTGACTTAGTATTGATCTTGCATGTCAAATAATTCTTTTTATGCAAATCATCCTTATACATCTTCTCACATTAATGCATGTGAGGAATTATATTTTCACCGCTATAAAGGTAGTTTGGTCAGAAAAAATTATTTGAGTTGCAATAAGTCAATTAAGATTAAATATTAAATTGCATTTAATTTTTTTGTTAATACCAACAAATTCAATAAATTTTGACTAACGAAGGAACCTATTTTGTTAGACACTAGTAAATCTCAAAGGTACTAAATATAATTTTTCAAACCACAGAGGATCTACGTATAATTACACCAAACCTCAAATACTGCCAAAAACAAAAAATATAAGATTAGAGACAAAATAAATCAAGTGATCATTTATTATTGTCACTAATTATATATATTTAGTGACAAGAATATTTATTTTGTCACAATAATGAATTTTATGATTTTAATAATTTCTATTATTTTGAAAAATATTTTAAGTAGTTTGAAATATTGACAAAAAATTTGCACAAAGTTGTCACTAAATACAATTAGTGACTCGTGTATAGTGACAACCCAATGACAACAAACAATAGTTATCATTATATTGTATTGTCTCTAAATTATCACTATTAATATGTCACTAATCATATTCAGTGACAACTTTATACACAATTTTTGTCACTAATAATTAATGGCAAGATAAAAATTGGCGTTACTTAATATATATATTTTTAGGGATAACTAAAATTATCAAATGATAGTTTATCATTAATAATATGTTGTTTTGCAGTGAAAGGAAGAGAGTGTAATTATCCCTTTATTTATTTACTTTTAGTTGAGCTCGATGGTTGCATTTATAGGCCATCTAGAGCTAGGGACTTGGCTTGTGAGCTTTTTTTATTTTTAATTATTTTTTACATATTAATATACTATAGTATAATTATTAATAGTAATGACAGATTAGTATATTCGTGATTAATTACAACGTCAATTACAGAATAATGAGTAACTTAAATTTCATAATAGTTTTATATTATATATAATTAACATATAAGTATTTTAAAATAATTATGATAATAATATAATTAATAAAGTAAAATATAATACAAGTCATCATATTAATGCAAGTATCAACTCTAGGGAATTTATTAACACTACACGAAAATTATTTAATAGCAACAAAAAAAATTAATATCGAGATATTAGCAAGTAAAACTCTCGTTGCTAATTTATACTATCTAATACAATAATTTAGTTACCAAAAAAATTAGTTACTTGTTAATTAGCTCGATGCTGATTTTAGCATCAAATTTTTCGTACCTATCGATCATTTTTTTAGTGTAAGTGTTTTCAAGATTTAAAATAAAAAAGCTTATCAGCTTATTGTCGAAAATAAGTTGAAAATAGTATTTTAATTTTCTAATTTTACTTTTAAATTGATTAAATTAAAAATTAATTTAAGCCAAAAATAATAAACACCTCCTACCAAGTTTTACAATTTATTCTCAAAATTATAAATATTTAATTATTTTTCCAAACAATCGAACATCATTTTTTCTTTTCAATTTTAGCTTTTGTTTTTTATGCCAATGATTGCCATAAATTATTTTGATTAGCTTTAAAAGATGGAATTAACGCGGCTTCAACATCTTTTTTTTGCCCAACGCGTGAATCCAACTTTTTCTTTACCTACCAAAATCCAAAAATTTCATAAAATCATAAAAATAATTAGTGTAATTTATATTTACACCCATGAAATTAGGCAAAAATACACAAGTACCTCCTATCTTTTGTAGAATTACAATTACACCCATAAGATCATAATTGTCATTAAAACTACACTTCCTATTTAAAATCAAAGTTTACGCAAACACCCCATGAAAAGTATTGCACTAGCACCCACATGACGTGTAACTGTAATTTTATAAAAATAGGTGGGGTCTTTTATATAATTTGGTTTAACATTAAAGGGTGTCACAGTAACTTACCCAAATAATTTATGTATTACTAGTGTGTGTGGCACCCACACATGTGTGTGCAATTAATTTAAAATATTATAATTCTGACTCTTTTAAAATATTTATTTTGGTTAAATAAATAAAGTATGAAAAAAATAGAGTTGTGGGTAATTATTTAGAGAAAATGGTGCAAGAAAAAGAAATATGAAAGTTGAGGTTGAGAAATAATTAGAAGTTCAGAAAAAAGAAAAAAAAAACAGAAAGAAACTGTTGATTTTTTTAAACAAATAGAAAATAAAAGATCATAAAATAATTAGATATCAATTAAATAAAAATGCAGGCACTTAATTGAAGAGTGATTTGAGGTTTAGAGGAGTGGGGTAGTGGGTGGTTAGTAAATTAATTAGTTAATAAATAAATAAATGAATAAATTAATTAATTAATACATAAATTGACAGACCAAAAAATAGGAGACACCAATTAGGTGCTCTCCCTTAAAAATATATATAATATATATATATATATATATATATATATATATATATATCCACGCACTACAAAGTACAAACCCTACATTTGTCATATTAATGAGCATAACATATCTTTTCTTTTATCAAGAAAAATAAGCAAAAAGAGATAACGTTTATCAAGTAATAAATTTATAGTTTATTAAGTGACAATCATTTTTATCTTATTGCTATATAATTATTAATTGGTGACAAAAATGTTATTAGAAAAAAAATTACTATTGATGACAAAAGTGTTATTAGAAAAAATTATTACAAAAATATTATTAGAAAAAAAATTACTATTGCATACGATTTTATTGACTATGGGTTAAAGCCGTGATAATTAATAACTATTATTAACCACAGTAAATAGAAAGTGATGCAAAACCTTAACTTATTAACGATGAAAACTATTTTTACCATAGTTATGAGTCATGATAAACGTATTAGCCATACTCACAAAAATTAACCATGGTCAATAACCGTTGCTCAACCATGGTCGATGGTTTTTACTACGGCTATTAATTTTTAACTATAAAAATTATGCATGGTTAAATGTTATATTTCTTGTAGTATGTGCATAAAGTTATCACTACAAGAAAACTGTTCAATACCAACAAAAAAAAAAAAAAAAAAAATTAATGTCGAGATAATTGGCAAGTAAAACCCTCGTTGCTAAACTATATTATCTAATACAAAATATTTACTTGTTGACGAATTTAGCAAGGAAAATTAACTTGTTATGAATTTAGTAACGAACTATGTAAAAGATATATATTAAATAATATAAATTAGCAATGGAGATTTTACTTGCTAATTAGCTCAATGTTGATTTTAGCATTAATTTTTTCATAACTATTAATTATTTTTCTTGTAGTGGATATAGCGACGATAAATATTTATTATCCCAAGAACATATATATTTAACCAACTTTTTCTTTAATGCCAATTTTATACATATTTTATTTATCGAATTCTTATTAATAAAACTTTTACAAAATAATGATCAACATTAAAATAAAAAATTTATTATTGTGATAAAATAAAATTTTTTATTACTAAATACATATATATATATATATATATATATATATATATATATATTAGCAAGTAAAATTTATTAAATAATAGGGTAAATTGCATTGACACCTCCAGAGTTAGGCCAAAATACATAAACATCCCTCACTTTTTTCAAAATTACAACTGCACCCTCTGAGGTTATAGTTGTGATTGCAACTGCACCCCTATTCAAATGTAAAACTTACACAAGCACTCCCTAAAAAATATTATACTAACACCCCTCAGGGTGCAGCTGTAATTTGGCACAACCTCAGGAGTAATAATGTAATTTATCCTAAATAATATAAATTAGCAATTATAATTTTACTCGCTATCGAGTCATTTTCTTGTAATGGCTCGAGTAATTTTTATATTTTTAAATATATTTTATTATTTTTTTTATTAATCGAATAGAGTTTGAACTTAACTTGCAATTTTTTCAATGAAAAGTTAAATTCAAGTCTGATTTGTTATCAACAAACCCTAAATCGAATTTCAAATAATTTGATTAATTGTTTAATTAAAAAAAAAAAAAAAAAAAGAAAGAAAGAGGAAGAAGATGAAGAAGAGAGAGAGAGGTGGAAGGTTTTCCCTTTTCATGATTTAGGGGACAAAAAGGGATTTTACCTCGAAATAGATAATGTGCAGCATAACTAAAGATTAGAAAATCACATGTGAACACTGGTTGGATAGAATAAAGTCGCATTCTTGTTCTAAAGTATTATTTAAATAATTATTAACAATAAAGTCGCCACTTCAGCTTCAATAATTCAGTAGCATAGCAAAGAAAGTCTTATCTTTTTGTTGATTAGGAGTCTTGTGCCTTTTTTCTTGTCTTGGGAACTTTACCCTTTATTCATATTTTTTGACTAATTATGGAGAAAATTTTAATAATAGAATAAAACAAAAAGTGAATTTATGGGATTAATATATTAATCGGAGATGCTTTATTGTAGTCTTACCATTAATCCTTAAATTATGTAATTTAATTTCCACTTAATTTCCCCTGTCCCCCGATTTGAATTTTATAATGATATGACTATTTGAAGAAAAGGATTTATGGTTATTATTGGTGGTTTAATGTTAAGATAAATTTATGTGAAGAAAAGTGTTTTCATTAGGTTACGCACCATAGTTATTATTAATATTGTTGACATAATAATATTTTGGTGATTTTTGAGTTTGCATCAATAACTACCTTCTTAATTATTTTTTCTTAAAATCACTCTTTATCAATCGATTCAAATAATACTTATAAAGATATTCTTAGAATATATAACTTCATGGTAGCGTTTTAAAATTTTATCTTTTTTTTTTTGACAAAAGTAAAGATAAATATCCATCAATTAAAAGAGATTTTTATCTATGAGACTTAAGACTTACAAGAGAAATGATATTCGCATAGACACCCACCATACCACTATGAACATAATAAAAAAAACAGCTTTGAGTTAATTAACATAACTCAAAATATATCCTTCTATTGCTATCAATATATTACTCTGAATATTTTTTAAACTATATTCTAGAGAAATGTACTATTACAACTTTGTGTTTTTAGCATTTAGACAGAACTATAATTATTTAGTTCTAAATTAACTCTAATTAATTTAAATCAATTTAATAAGATTATAGTCATTTATACTCTCTCTATTATATTAACACAGATATATTTTAATGTATAAGCCACGCCAGATATCATAACAAGGTAAATAATAAACATATATATAGTATAACAAGCAGAAGTACACATATAAATTCTATCCTAAATACTGGTCTTTCAAGTTGTGACAAATAGACTTAAGGTTGAGATGAATACGTTTAGAACCGCGCTAGTTACTTGAAGTTAACATTTAACTATAATTTTAACATTAATTCAATTGACATAATATAAGTATTGAACACTATAGCCAAATAAATTAAATAGAACTAAATATGGTTAAATAAATATTGATATTAATGATTGGGGATATTATAATTTTTTTATAATTTGATACAACACTTGTAGTACAAAACTTAATATAATTCATAAAAAATCAACTGCCATTTATACTTCAGTAATAGATTCTGATCCGAGTATTTATAATATGGTAATTGAACCTTTTTGAATATTCGTAAAATATACAGTACGGCAACTTAGAATCTAAGACCATAGGTCTAGAACAAACACGATATTCACTTGAGATATGAGTTAACATCAATAACAACACTAAAAAATTTATATATTATTAATCCTACGTAATTTCTCGATTCTCTAAGTATTAATCTAAAAATTATTATATAAGTTTAGTGGATTACAATAAAGTTTTTTTATATAATTTTTTACAGTTTCGCATTTTGTCCTTTGTGTTGAATTTGATAAAAATAGCCAGAATAAATTCATGTTACCTTCCCGCACTTTAGACTGATTCTGTATTAAATCAGACATCCAACAATCATCTTTTGTAATTTAGTCTTATGACACTTTTCTGTCAGTATATAATCTTACGTTCAAACTAGTGTGCTTTAACAAAATTCATAAATCATTATAAATTAGACTTGAAACTGAAAACTAGGTATACGCAACTACCTTAAAGGAAAACAAAAACTTGACAGCCTATACCTATGCACAATGATTTATGGGCGGATAAATTTTCATAAAATAAATTGCTACCAATTTTACGCAAAATTCACAGCACTGGAAAGACAAAAATTGCAAAATATAAAAAATTACAGTGATTCTTTTGCAACTTCCTAAAAGATAAAAGATAAAAATTTTGAAATAGAGAGGGGCATATGATTTGTTTTGACAAATTTTGCGAAATTTTTTGGCATCAAAAAGACCAAAATCGTAAAAAATTAAAAAGTCACAAAACTATCTTAAAAAATTAAAAAAATAAAAATATAAAGTGCCAAAATTATAGGACAAAAAATTTATTTGAACCTTTCAAATACAAGCTACAAATGTTGCATCCAATCATAATGTGTGTGTATATATATAGAGAGAGAGAGAGGGAGAGAGAGAGAGAAGATAAGATAAACAATTATAAAATAGAAAATACGTTTATTGCAGGTTATATTTTTAGATTTTATTGCTATTTTCATAGCTAAAATATAAATTAAATTAGATGTATAAAATGAAATATTAATGACTTATAATTGCGTCCAACAATAAAATTGTTAGCATTTTCTAATTATTTAGACCATATTTTCATGTAAAAATATTCTTACTCGATCCATTATATTAGACTGAAAAAATTTCCCAAACAATAATTAAGAATTTATAATAGATCGGTGATTAAAACAAATAAAAAGCAAAATAAAAAAAAAAGATATATTTCTTTTCCTTGATTAACATTCATAGCCAGTTTGTGGCGTTGTTTTTACTACACACATTAAAAAACCAACATTACCCTATCAAAACTAACTATCTGAGAACCAAAGCTACTAAGCCTTTCCTTTACTAATCACGTTGATTAATGTAATAATTTTTATAAAGAATTAGTAAAAAAAATAAGATAACCAATAAGTAACTTTCCGGCTTAAGCCGTTAGTATTAATTGTAAAATAGATTAAATATATATTAACGAAATGACCTTCTAAAGTAAACTGAAAATATTAATTAATTTTAAATACTCCATTGATGATATAGAAAAAAATTTTCTCAAACAGCTCCCTTTATAAGCGTAGATTGTTAGTTAAATTTGTTATATTGTAACGGACCAAATAATTCTTTTTAACATTTCAAACTTTACGACTTTTGCATATCATATTACACCAAAGATTGTGGTTTCTAAAAATATTATATTTACAATGCGATTATATTATTTTTTTTCTCTTTATAATATTTTATTTGTTACCCTATCAACCATCTAATTCATGATAAAATTACATTATATTTCCTAATATAATTAAAATTAATTAATTTATATAAATATTTAATTATTTTAATATCTTTTATTTATATACAAAGTGTTATAATAAAGTACTTATATGTCTACCCTGTGTTTTAATGATTAAAATTGCACTATAACCATATATATAATAATATAATTATATTAATAAATTTATTTTAAATAATTTTTTAATTTAGTATAATTAATAAATATTAACTTGGAGCAACGAATCGGAAGAGTGAATTTATAATTTTTCATACATTGCGATGACAGAAGAGATTTTGACTAGGGTGTTAATTTTTCCGCCCTCTTAGAGAATCATTGGCGCGCCCGAGTATCAGTCTTAGATTACCCCTAATGATAGATTTTATGTGTATTTTCTAAGACAATCATATTGCCAATATCAAGAGCGAACAGACAAGAACAGTGTAAACGATAGCACTAAGTTGCACCCCCATCATTCGGCTTGGCAAAGGGCGGGGGTGTGGTGTGGGAAAGTTGTTGGCCAGTGGGGGTGTGTGTAGTCAGAGGTGAGGTGATAATTAGTTTTTTTGAATAATTGTGTTAAAATAGTATTAATAAATTATATAGATGTAAAAATATTATATTGTACCAACATAAAGTCATAAAATAACTTTTAAAATAATTTAGTATGAGGAAATCTATTATCTTGTTTTTAATGAAGACTAACCCACCCCTCTATCAGTTCTATTACTTATTTAAATTGACATGTTCATGTCACCTTACATTCAACATTAATTAAAAAAATTTAACGATAGCATATCATCATAAATAGATAAACAAAAAATAATGTAATAATATTTAAAACATTAAAATTGCATAAATATATTAGGCTAAATATTGATATTTAAAATTAATATTGGTATAATATTAACCGTACAAAAAAAACAATTTTTTTAAATAAATATTAAAATTGATTATACATTTATATTATACTGATGAAAATAATTTATAATTAAAACATCTAACTTTAATAAAATTGTTACACTCAATTATAAACACAATAACAATACGCTTCTTTCAAAGTCACGTCTATTATATAGAAAGAAGTCATTAATTAGTCAATCATGCTCTTAAAAAAATAGAGCGCTCAACGCTTATAGAGGGCCACGGCAAAATGTAGATCTCATTTTATTGACTTCATAACAATTATGATTGATATTCAATTATTTTATCGCTAGTATTTTCTAAATTGTTCATCAGTGATGACATCCTTTTTGATATTAGGTAATTTTCATAATCATGGTAAACGCTCAGGTTTACGTAATCAATAATATGAAGTTGTTTAACTCGTTTTGCAACATTGGGGACGGTAATTCTGCTTATAATATTGTTATGAAACACATACGCGAGCCACCGATCAATTTGTTATTTTACTATTTTAATGGTAAAATTTTTTTGTTGCTCATAGTTCTGAAATACAATCACAAATTTCACAAATAGCTTAATTATTTAGATGCCCATTTAATTTTTATTATAAAGATTATTGTATACAAATAAATACTACAGATATGATAGAAATTATTAGCGGAGTATAATAAAATCTAGATTAAAAAAATTATATAGTTGTTTTAATTATTAGCTACTTTTTTAAGAGATAAATGAATACCATTTTAATTATCATCGAATATTCGTGTCGCTTTGTGTATGTGAGCAGTGTTATTCAATATGAATCCTCAATAAATACCACTCTTGTGTTATTATAGTAGTCACTCTAACATGTGTTCTTTTATAATTTTTACATCTTAATGTTATTACTTGACCAGCGTTTCAATCACAAACAATGATTGTTTTTTTGTGATAAACAAACCGATAATAATTGAAAATAAAATTGATTATAAATACAATTATTCATGTTCATAGCAATATTTAAAAAAAACTATTACAATAATCATATATATCATGCTCAATAATATTTACTATTACAGTAGACAAACTCCTACTACATAGTGTCAATTCCTGTTATACAGGAGACAACATCCTATGCACTTGGCAGGATTTGAACCAATGACCTCTAAGATCATGGAGTTCCAGTTTTGCCAACTGAGCTAAGCTTCATTGGCCCATAAAAATGATTGTTAAATGAGATCAAAGTAAACTTTTTGCCTCCTTCCCGAAAGCATGTGTGTGGCACATGATTTTTTTTTCTTTTTTTGTTCTAATTGAACGGCAAATTGCTGTAAATGTCCAAAACAGTTAAAAAAATGCATGTTCACAAACTAAAAATGTAAGTGGTGATTGTTTAGGAATTAAAATCAAATAAAGGTATTGTTCAGGAGAGGTAGTTATAATTTAACCTATTATCATTGTGATTGTAAGCTAAGCTGATGTAGGTTGTTGGGAATGTTAACTATTTTCTTTTTCTTGCATATTTACTCTTGGTTTAGCTAATACTAATTTTAATCCGAAATATTAGGTTGTTTAGCCTTTGTCCCACATTGGTTTGAGAAATATCTTTACTCTTGTATATATTCTCCCCTTACCTTGGCTTTGAAAGTGTGTTTTGGATTTTGAAAAAAAAAAACACATGTGCGCTCACCGGTCCGGGTTAGGTCACGAAGTTTTAAATTTTTTTAGTAGAACGAACATGTGCTAAACCTACACATTTTCAGCTTATCCTTTATTTTGCAATCTTGACTTGGTAAAATTTATTAGCAACCTTATTCTATCCGTTGAGAAGCTGCTGCAAACGGATTTCTTAAACTTTTGGGATTGTTTTGTTTTGCTGAAATCTCTCAACAATCAAGGTCTCTCCACTCTATAAATAGGCCTCAGTTGAGCTTCATTCGACACCATCTCTCAATCTTCTTATTCTCTTTTTCTGCTTTGCTCTGCTCGTGTTTAATGTTTTCTAAGTGCTCTTTAGTTTGCTTTTCCAACTCTCTACCACGAGTACATGTGTTAGAGGGTGTGTTGTGTTCACCTAGCAGAGCGAAACGACTTTTACGACTGCACCTCGATCTTGCCGAATTTTTACTTTCAAGCAATGATTCTTCCCACGACGCAGCGTTACAGATTTTTTCTTCCAACAATTTGAAAGTTCTTCACTCTAAATCTGTAATGGCTATTTCCGTCTAAAAGCTCTTCCTGACTTGTCAAAACTGAAGCAGCTGGACAGGATGAATTTTAAGTGTTGGCCGCAAAAGCTGCTCATATTCTTTGAACAACTAGAGGTGGACTACGTTTTATTCACAAATCCACCAGAAACTCCATCATAGTCGTTTGTGTCTCTACAACAATAGATTGCCTCTCAGATTGACAGTTCCAAAAAGGATGACGAACTCAAGGTAAAGTATGATAAGGACAATAAAACAGTAAGAGGTCATCGATTGAATCATACGATACAATACTTTGTTCGACTTGTTCGTTAACCATAAAAGTGTAAAGGCCATCTAGAACACATTGGAGTCAGTCAGTTTCATGGGCAACTCTGCCACTATTGGAGTATTGAGTAAAGGAAAAGTCCTTAAACTTACTTCTAGGAAAACTGTAGCATTACATGATGTTTATGTGTCCTCTATTCGTAGAAATTTAATTTCTAGTGGTCTCCATAATAAAGTTGGACTAAAAATAGTATTGAAAGCTGATAAGGTAATAATCACCAAAAATTGTGATTTTATAGGAAAAGGGTATCTGTCTGATGGACTGTTTATCCTAAATACATTTCTACCATTTCTAATAAAAGCTCTTTGAGTTCTGCTTATATAGTTGAATCTATTAATATTTGGTATGGTAGACTAGGACATGTTAATTATGTTTCTATTAAAAGATAGAAGAATATGAAACTTATAAATACATCTGATGCTAGCGAATGTTCTAAATGTTCAGTCTGTGTAGAAGCAAAATTTGTAAAGAAAATCTTTAAACATGTTACACATAAAAACACTGAATTACTTGAGTTAATTTACTCAGATTTGGCTGATTTCAAAAACACACTAAACAAATGTGGTAAGAGATACTACATATCTTTTGTTGATGATTATTCTAGATATACTAAAATTTATCTGCTAAGGAGTAAAGATGAAACAAGTGAAATATTTTTGAACTACAAGTTTTGAAGTTGAAAATCAACTTGATAAGAAGATTAAAAGACTTGGGTCCGATAGAGGTGGTGAATATGGCACTAACTTTGTTAAAGAATTCTGTGAGACTAATGATATTATTCATGAAACTAGTGCACCCTATACACCTCAACAAAATCGCATAGCTGAAAGGAAAAAATGATTAATGCTATGCTACTAAGCTCAGGTATGCCTGATAATATATGGGAGGAAGAAGTTTTATCTGCATGCTATATTCTTAATAGAGTCCCACATAAAAAATTGGATAATACACCTTATGAATTATGGAAAGAGTTTGCACCTAACCTTAGTTATCTCAAGGTATGGGGGTATTTGGCAAAAGTTGCATATCCTGAATTTAGAAAATCAAATATAGGGCCTAAGACTTTTGATTGTGCATTTGTTGGTTATGCTCAATACAATCTTACATATAGATTTATGTGTTTACATGATAACTCATTTTGTGAATCTAGGGATGTTGAATTCTTTGAACTGATATTCCCTCTAAATAAGATACATGATAGTCTACAATATTCAAACAATAACTTAGATTCTTCAACTTCCTCTATTTCGAATATGAACAACATTAGGAGAAGTAAGAGACAAAAATCTGAACCTAGTTTTGGACCAGATTTTAACTGCTTTCTTAGTTGAAGACTTAAATAGAATAAATGAACACTTCTCTCAGCATTTTTGGTAGATGAAGATCCTAAAACATATGTAGATGCCATAACTTCTATAAATTCTAGTTTTTGGAAAGAAGCCATTAAAAATGAATTAGATTCTATTATGACAAATCACGCTTGGGATCTAGTAAATTTACTTGTAAGAAGTAAGTCTATTAAATGCAAATAGATTTTTACTAGATGGGTCCCATATACAAGTTTAAAGCGGTGGTTATAGGATATACTCAAAAGAAAGGCATGGACTACTTTGACAAATATTCTCCTGTGACTAAAATTATAACAAATAGAATCTTAGTTGCAGCCATTAGTCGTTTAATTATACATCAAATGGATGTAAAAATTGCCTTTTTAAATAGAGACTTAGAGGAGAAAATATATATGGAACAACCCGAACGGCTTATGGTGCCTGAGCAAGAGTATAAGGTATGTAAACTTAGAAAGTCACTATATGGACTTAAGCAAGCTCCCAAACAATGGTGTGAGAAGTTTGATCGTACTATATTAACAAATCAAACATATGACACTTATGTTTATACAAATTATTTGGTGTGACTGTGTGATTATATGTCTATATGTTGACATGCTTAAATTTGGTTCCAATTTACAAGTTATTAATAAAACCAAGAGTTTCTTATGTTCACAATTTGACATGAAAGATCTAGGAGAAGCTGATATAATCCTAGGTGTTAAGATTAGGAAAACTGAAAATTGATTTTCGTTATGTCAATCACACTATATAGAGAAAATCCTAAAGAGATTCAATTGTCATAATGAAATACCTGTTAGAACTCCTTATGATGGCTAGCATATGTCTGAAAAAGAATAATGATGACAGTGTGTCACAAGTTGAATATGCAAAAATCATAGGGAGTGTAATATTTCTCATGAACTATACTACCTGACATAGCCTATGTAGAAAATAGACTAAGTTAATATACTCATAATCCTAATAAAGAACATTAGAATGCACTTCGTTGCTTGTTGAGATACCTAAAAGGTACAATAAACTTATGTTTGCACTTTAATTACCCTGCTATATTAGAAGGGTTTTGTGATGCTACATTGGTAACTGATAACGATTAAGTAAGTTCAATTAGTGGTTATGTATTTACTTTAGATGAGGAGCGATATCTTGGAAATTTGCCAAACAAACTTGTAGTGCTCGCTCTACCATGCAGTTTGAATTTATAGCTCTTGAAGTAGCACGATAAGAAGTTGAGTGGCTGAGAAACTTGGTGGGCGACATACCCTTGTGGGGGTCATCTGTACCCATTTATCTGCATCGTGACTCATAAGTTGGGCAAAATGTCACTTTTGGTCCCACTAGATAGGGTCATTCTCACTTTTGATCCCGAGCTTTACGGGCTCAACACTTTTGGTCCCAAAACCCTAATTTTTTAACACAATTGGTCATGTGCCGTTAGAATTAACGAAAAACGGCACGTGACTTGTCAACAGTTAGTCAACGGCTAATTTTATATTTTTTTAAATTTAAATCATTTTTTCTTATTAAAATCGTTTTAAATTTTTTAAAAATTTAATTCTTCTTAATTCAAATTTAAGAAGAAATATTTAATTTTTAATTAAATTTAAAATTTTAATAACTAATTTTTTTTAAATCAATTTTTAAAAAAAAAAATCAAACTAGGGGACGACGGCCATCGCCGCCGTCCCCGTTGCCGTCGAGATCGCCATCGCCCTCGAATCTGGGTGCGGCATCGCCGTTGCCCAGAATAGCTCTGGGCGACGGCGACGCCAACGCCCAAACAACTTGGACGGACGGTGATGCCGCGCTCAGACTCGCGACGTTGCCGTTCCCCAAATCCTCTGGGCGACGTCGCCCGAGCCTTGACTGGGGCGGCGTCGCCGTCGCTGGTGGTGGCGGGAGGGGGAGGGGAAGGGGTTGCTGGTGGTGGCGCGGGGAGGGAGGAGCAATGGGGTTGGGGAAGGGGGGTAGACAGCGCGCAGGGGGGGGGCGTTGTTTAGGGTAATTATATTAAAATAAATAATAATTTAATACTTTTATTTTATATTTTATTAATTTATATTAAATATAATAATTTTATAATATTAAAATAAAATATTTTTATAATTTATAAATTTTGTAAATTTAACCCTTCAATTTTTTAAAATCAGCAGTTACGAAGATTTGATCAAATTCAGAGCTTTTATTCATTCAAAAAAGATCCAATAGTTATTAAAATAATAAAAATATATAATAAGCAAGGGTATGACGATCAGTTTGTAGAGGGATTTTCAGTTTTTTTAAAAACAAGAAGGGGTTTTTACTGAATTTTTTAAAATACAGAGGGATTTTATGCATTTAAGCCATCAATTTGTGACAATAGCATTCAATATTTGTAGAATTTTGAGATGTTTGTGACATCTTTTGGCATATTTTTATCAATTTAAAAGTGATGAGAAAAAGATGAAAATGTTATGTAGTGTTTGTGGGTTATTTACATATATAAATAGCAAAAAAATATTTTTTGGTGCCTTTTTTTCCCTAAAAAAAAAAATTGTTAATTCTAACGGCACAGGACCAATTGTGTCAAAAAATTAGGGTTTTGGGACCAAAAGTGTTGAGCCCGTAAAGCTCGGGACCAAAAGTGAGAATGGTCCTATCTAGTGGGACAAAAGTGACATTTTGACCATAAGTTGTTAGAGATTGCCAAAAATTATGCATACAGTGGCAAAAGAAGAATATACGCATCAAACATGATGCGGTAAAAGAACTTTTGAAAACTAGGATAATCTCCTTGGATTATGTGAGATCCAAGAGGAACTTGGCAGATCCTCTCACAAATGGATTAACAAGGAGGATTATCCTAAAGACTTCACGAGCAATGGGACTGAAGCCGTTGGAATGATGGAATATGGTGATGACTATATGAGAAAACACTAATTAAAGTGTTTGAATTCATAGCCTTGTGTTGGGTGGTCCTAAGATAAGGACTTGATGGATGATCCTGACTAAAAGTGTGTTAGGTGGATAACTCCATAGCTCAATTGTTGAGTAGTCTATAATACACTTGATGGGTTTATCTGGATGAGTGTGAAGGTGGGTCTCCTTCTATGAAAGAAAAGATATTTTTTCTAAAACACTCATTAGAACTCAAGGGAATAGCGCATGGCCATTAATAGCGCTCTAAAAATACATAGCAGAATAGCAAACTTCAAGGAAATGATACGTGTTGTGGGGATCTCAACCAAGCATTTGAAAGTTCAAGATAAAATTCACTTTCGTTAACTAAGTTGTTGCCTCACTTCACTACGCATTAATTCAATCAAAAGATATTAATGCTCAAGTATACTCCTTCCTCACTCAGTATTAACTATTTTAAAGTAGTTCGTCATTCGTGGGGGAATGTTGGGTATGCCAACTAATTTTTTTTTTTCCTTAGCCTTTGTCCCATATTAGTTTGAGAAACATCTTCGCTCCTACATAAATTGATCTCCCCTTTAAAATATTCAAAATTAGTTCGACGAATTATTCAAAATATACATTAAATGATGAAAATTAGCAATTCAAGTTTTACTTGCTAATTAGTTCGATATTGATTTTAGTATCAAACTTTCTCGTAGCTATTGAGTCGTTTTCTTGTAGTGAGTGTCGGGGATTTGATGTTCGAATATGGATTAAGGGGTGTGTGGCTAACTTTTGTCGAAATATCTAAGGTGTTAGATTTTATTTTAAAAAATAAGCTAAGCGTTCGCATAAAATAAAACTGTAGAGTTTATAAGACTGTAGAGTTTATAAGACGTTGATAATAGAAATATTGTAATTCATATGAAAGAATCGAATAAAATTTGCTCAATTTTAAACACAAAGGTAAGAACTCTTTACCATTTTCTAAAAGTAGCTTATACGCCCCTAACATATTAGTTTTTATTATATAAGTTCTTTTTTTTTAAAAACTACCAAACACTTTTCAGCATTTTATAAACTTTCAAATACCCTTTAAATTATGGGTCTAAAGTATTTTATTTGATTTTCCGTCTTGAGCTAGTCCAATTTTCTCTATACTCACAAAGGTCAGACAAGGAAAAAAAAAGGGTAGGCTCCCGTTGTAGCCCCCATAATGTTTAAATTTGTGAAGTCGGTATTTGGTAAACTCAAAAGGTATTGAACGCGATTAAAAAACATACGTAATTTCTAACGCTATGTATGCATGAAGCTTACCAAGTTCTACAATTCAGAATGAATTAACCATTGATCCAGCGATGATTAGATAATTATAGAGTCTAGTACATCATCGGATTGGACTTGAGTCGACGTACGTTGATTCTTGGAGTGTTTGATCATTTTCACAGCGCCTAGAGGCGTTTTGGTTATGTTACACTACTTAAGTGGTTTTTACAGAAATAGAATGTCTCATTTTATAAAAATTTATTAATTTATTATTTTTTGTTAGGAACTCTATTAATGCATTTGTACTTATTTAAAAAAATTAATGTGGTGATGTAATTAGCATGCCTAACAAGAAAAAGGGAAGTGCTACTGGGAACGGTATTCTTATAAAAGCAATAAGTTTTTTTATTTTTAAATTATTTTAACAGCTTTTTATTTTCTTTTCTCAACCTTCAATTTTCTGTCTTTCTCTCTCTCTTTCAACTTTCACATTTCTTTTTCTTCCCCACTCTTCTCTCAATAACTACCCACAATGTTTATCTTTTTACTGTTTTGTTTGTTTAGTTAACATATATATTTTTAAAAAATAAAAAATTATATTAGGGTAAATTACAACTACCTTCTCTAAAATTTAACATAATTATAATTTTTTCGTTATTTGAAAAATTACAAATATCCTCCCAAATAGAACATAATTATGTAGCCCCTAAACAGTGAAGTGGACATAATAATTTTACCCTTGTTAAAAAAATAAAAAATATATATATATATAAATATATTTGAAAAAATATTAACAAAATTGAGGGTGGATAAAATAAATAATCTAAAGGGAATATTAGTTCATAAAATATTTTTAAAATTTTGTAAAATATATATAAAATTATAATTTATAATTTAAAAGAATATTTTGGTCCGTTCACAATAAAAATTTAATAAAAACCTGATGAAATGGGCTCGTTGTTTGACGAACATTAAAATTAAAAGGTATTTATAATTTTCAAACAACGATAAAGCATTTCTAATTATGCAAAATCTTAAACAAGTAATTATAATTTACCTATTATATCAAATTTTAAATTAATTACCAACACATGTGAATGTGCCAAACACATTAATTTAAAAAAAAAAATGGGAGTAAGCTAAAAGCAAGAAGGTAATTATTGTGTGTCTTAATTGTTCTGTACCTAAACGCACTAACTGCATGAATGTTAATAAAAAGGCCAAATCCCAACATTAGTTTATCATTCTTTTTTTTTTTTCATTTTGGTCCTTTATTTTTTAAATACTTTGTAATAATCCATCACCTCTTATTAATATATCTCAATAATGATTTTGACAAACAAAATCTAAATTATAATGGATGGAAGAAATTATTGAAAAAATGGTAAAATTAGAAAAAGCTCAAATTCTTTATTAGTCTTGCATTAAATGTCATTATATCACGTATTATAATCTTATTTGCATGAAAAAAAATAAAACAAAAATCACCATACTATCTATTTATAATAGGGATAATTAATTACGCTCTCATCCCCTAAGATTTGGTGTAATTACGACCTCCTCTAGTTTGGAAAATGACATCTAGCACTCTTGATATTTGCTCCTGTTTGACAAATAAGTCATTCCATTAGGCAAAATTCACCAAATTTGCTAATATTAACAAAAAGAATTATATATATTTATCCCTAATTTGACTTATTAGTGACTTATATATAGTATGCCAAATAAATCTTTTTATGATCAAATTATCCCCATATGTGTTCATGCGTTAGTGCATGCGAGGTGGTATATATTCACCATTATAAGGGTAATTTAGTCCGAAAATGACTTGCAATAAACCAATTTTAAGTCAATCAAGGGTTAATATCAAATTTCATTTAGTTTTTTGTTAACATCAGCAAATTCAATGAATTTAAACTAAAGGAGGGATTTACTTGTTAGACGGAAGCAAATTTCAGATGTTTGGATGTAATTTTCCAAATTATAAGAATTTTACACGTAATTACACGAAATATCAGGGGAGTGGAGTGTAATTATCCCTCTATAATAACATAACATCATTTACTACAACTTATTTTGCATTGAAAAATTAGAACAAACGATTACATTATTTTCATAATTAAAGTGGATTTTCATTAATACAGAGTTTGTTAAGTGGAAAAATGGTGTGTTACGTTAAAATTCTTGCAACGTGCAGTTAGGCCAAACTGGGGGCTCCAGAATACGTGATGTTAAATAATGGGCAAAATTATATTTTTAGTTTTGTAACTTCAGGTCGTTACCACATTTAGTCCTATAATTTATTTTATTTACATATTTAGTCTTTTTTTATGAATTTAGTCCTGAGTATCTCACATTTGGTCCTCTTTTGACAAATTTAGTCCTGTGTTGACAATTTTGGTCTCATTCACACTATAATAAATCTCATTTTTTGTCTTGTAACTATGAGCCGTTAGGACCAAAGTTATTGATACATGACTAAATTTGCCAAAAAATGACCAAATATAAAATGCTTATGACTAAATTCGTAAAAAGAGGACTAAATCTATAAATGGGATAAGTTATTGAACTAAAAATACTAATAACCTAAAATTATAAGAACACAAGTGTAAGTTTTACCTAAATAATGTAAAATTGTCGGCTTTAATGATAAGTTGATGTTGAATTTTTGTTACTTTTTTTTTATGTGAAGTGGATGGTTAATGTACATATGCATGATCTGATATTATTATAATGATATTTACCTTTTTTTTTTTTTTTCTCTTATGCATGTGGTTTTATAATTTTGTTATATGGAGAGAAGTGCAATAACATTGTTTTACACGTGGTCTTGTGGTTTATTTTTAATTTTTTGTATTTTTTTCCCCCTATAAATAGAATTATAATACGCAACGTAATGATATTATAAGAAAAAACTAGTGCAAGAATTCCACATTTTTCACATTTTAATTACCCCTTTTTAAGTCAATCTTTCATCTCTTTTAATTTGAATTCTGTTAAATTTAATCGTCACAGACTTTAGCGAGATATATTTAAGGGTTAAATACAATTTATCTTCCGTGTTAATAAAAAAGTGTTAAAAAATCCTGTGAAAAAAAAAATTACAATTTATCCCCTTATATTTTAAAAAATGATGTGATTTACCTCTCTCCAAAGGGGGTAAATTGCATTATTTTTAATATTATAGGAGGACAAATTGTATTTTATTTTTTTATAGGGACTTTTTTGCATATTTTTATTAATACATAGGGGTAAATTGTATTTAATCCTATATTTAAGAGACAAGGGATTGTTACGATATATTGAAATATGAAGGATTAAAGTGAAATGGAAAATAGAGACGACGGACTAAGGAAAAGATTTGAGCAAATAAAAATTTGAATTCTATATATATATATTTCAATTCTGTATTTGCAAACGTGTAAAAAGGATTTTATATGAATTTCAAAGTAAACTTGTCTGGGAGGATTTGATCATCAGAAACGCCCCACTTGACTTGGAACAAATTTAGAAGGTTTCTGGCTCAACTTGTAACTTGTTCAAAATATTTTATATAGATATTTAAAAGTTTACAAAATACCGTAGATTGCATTTGGATGGAAGGATTTGAAATTTTTCATAATAAATTATATGAACATGTTTGGATAATTTTAAATCCAAAAAATTTCGAATTCTTCTATTTTAATTTTAAACTAAATTTTAATAAATATGGATGAATTTTAAATTCCTTTCAAATGGAGCCATTTGAAATCTTCCTTTAAATCCATATCCATTCATCCAAACACACCCTTAGAGTATTTAATAAAATTTTAAAAAAAAATATAAAATTCAAAATTGAAATATTAGAAGCTCGTAAACTCATGTAAAAAAAAAAAAAAAGAAAATAATTTTTAACTTATTTTGGAAATTTTGATGAATCTCTTCTGATTTAGTCATTGAAATATGTATCGTAATCTTATTTTATTTAGAAACTTCAATAATTTATTTTTAAAATAAAATATAATATTTCTTAAGTTTTACAAGCACCCTAAAATATAAATTCTATAATTTTTTAAACATACTTAGCAAAATAACTACTTGATGTTTCTCTGACGTTAATATAAACCCTTCAAATATTTGTAACACCATGTTTGGGAGATTATAAAATATTGAAAAGTTTTCTATATTTTTTTTAAAGAAAAGAACATATAAATCCATAAATTTATGTTAAGCAAAAGTGAGGAGTTTTTAACTTTATTTTAAATGGGTAAAATGTATAAAATTCCCCTGTATTTTTATAGTTTAGCTAAAAAATCTTGTGTTAAAAAATAGACAAATAATCCCCTATGTTTTATAAAATACAACAAAAAAATTCCTCGGGTGACACTTGCCTATTGTGCGGGTAGACCTCATTTTTTAGCCTTTTTTTAGATTATTTTAAATATATAATGTCCATTTACCCCTTTTCTTGCATATTTAAATATAATTTATTAATATTATTATTTTATTCAATTAATTTTAATTATTTATTGAGTTCAAATATATTATAATAAATTATATTTACTTATAAAATATATTAATTTAATACAAAAACACCTAAAATCTATATAATTTTTTTAAAAATTAAAACTTTAAATTTTAAAAACACAATACAAATTTAATATAGAAAAAATTCACTATTCAAATTAAAAAATTATATGCATATAAAAGTTACTTATAACAATTATATATTATTCACTCAATTAAATTAGATATATTTTATTTATTTATAAATAGTACTAATTAATAATAAAAATATAAAAAAAAATGATATCAAATATTTTTAAGTTATATTATTTATTTAAATAATATTTCAATTATTTAATATTACAATTTAAAAAATTAAATTATTTTTATTTTATTTTTTAAAGATGGAGGTCACCCTTTTTCTTTAGGCGACCACCGTCGCCCAGATCTGACCGCTGCCCCATCTAGAAGGGGGCGGCAAAAACGGGCAACGCGAGGTTGTCGTTGCCCCCTTTGACGGGGGGTGACCTCTATGCGCGGGCAACGACAACGTCGCCCGTTTGGGTGGGAACAGCTTTGCCACCCACGTAGGCGGCAGCCGTTGCCGCCTAGAAATACGAATATATATATATATATTTATTTATTTATTTATATATTATATTATATATAGTGTATGTATATATATATGCATAAAAAATATATTTAAATTACTTAAAAATTCGGACCGTTCATTTTTTCTATTAAAAATCAATGGTTGATATAAGAAGCGTATAACGAGTAATTCAATAAAAAATTAATGCCGTTAGGACTTAGCTAATGAAGGGAGAGCATGCAATATTTTGAAAAATACAGATAATTTTTTGCTTATTTTTTCAACGCAGAAGATTTTTAGTTAAAATTTTTAAAAATTGAGATTTTTTATGCAATTTATTCTTTTTAAAATTTTAACCAACTATTTCAAATTAATTATAACTTAATCATTATTAATATCGTATAAACTTCATCATATTCTTCCATTCAAACAATGTAAGAATTTACCATTAAAAATAAGATTTAAATTCTTGTAAGCTATAAAATATCTTGCAAAATATACGAACTTGTTTTAAGAAATTATTAGTCAAACTTTGCTCTTCACCTAAGATGTTCTTGGTTGACACTGGGTTAATTTTATTTTTCGTCCCCATATATATGAATTAATTCGATTTTGGTCCCTAATATT
The DNA here is from genome assembly GCA_034509725.1 of Sesamum angolense. Lineage (NCBI taxonomy): Eukaryota > Viridiplantae > Streptophyta > Magnoliopsida > Lamiales > Pedaliaceae > Sesamum > Sesamum angolense. The sequence continues at coordinate 96,627 of JACGWL010000392.1, forward strand.
CGATATTGGTTTTTGGTACCAAATATCCTACATCCTCAATTTTGGTATCTAAATTTGTCATTTTTTTACAAATTTAGTTCGACCATTAGTGTAAATGCAACAAAATTAGAAAAAAATCATAAAAAAGAACATAAAATAATGAAGAAATACCAAATTTCCTCGATTATAAAACAACATGGGGTCATATAGGCGGAAAAAGAAAAACTAATTTTTCCTCCAAAATTGGCGTTACATGCATTTTTACGTGAGATAATTTATTTGTATGGCTAAACTAATGGTCGAGCCGATTTTATATAAAAATGAAACTTTAGAAATTAAAGTGGAAAATATGAAACATTAAGGATGAAAATCGAATTAGTACATATCTTTAGGGACGAAAAATATAAAATTAAGCCGCTGAAACTTCATCTTTTATATATTTGGCATTTTCTTTTCTTCCATGAAAAAATAGAAAAGTCAGCCTTTACAGAATCCATCAGCAATGGAATACTAATATTCAAACACACAAAAAACTGCAGTTTCCAAGCAATGCAGTGAAGAGCGTGAGACCGACTAAATCATTCATTCTATTATTTATAATTGTTATATTATTATTTAAATAAAGGGAGTTCTTATCTTAACAAGAATCTAATCCTCAGGCTGTAACCCCAACAACATTTATTTTATTGAATTTTACGAAGTTGCTTCCAAACAATACTAAATCAAGAAACTTTGGTCGTAATATACTCCAAACATTCATTCAGCCCCCCATTTGGTCTCAAAGCTCCCTCCCAATCTTTACCCCCAGCTGCCAAGCACATGAAATGGGGAAGATGACAGCAAAACCCAGCTCCGCCGCCGCCGCCGCCGTCGCTATAGCTTTTCTGTGCTGTTTCTTGGCCATTGCAGAAGGTGAAAAGCTGAAAACGTTCCAACGAGAATATGGGCCTTTTAATGAGACACACTACCAGTTCTTTGAGGTTGAAAAGCCGGCAACTATTAGCAACGACGCTCTCCAGGTGACCCCGGATTCAGCTTCTGCTAATTTCATTCTCACCAACCTCTCCGGCCGCGTTCTCCTGAAACAGAGCTTTAAGCTGTGGGCAGATGATATCGGGTCGAATTCGACTCAGCCTCGTGTTGCTTCTTTCAACACTTCGTTTCTGATCAACGTTTTCAGGCCCAAGAGTGAGACTCCCGGCGAAGGACTGGCGTTTGTGATTGCCCCGGACCTCGAACTGCCGGCCAACAGCTCCGGCCAGTTTCTGGGTCTGACGAACTCTTCCACAGACGGCCTCCGCTCCAACAAGCTGGTGGCCGTAGAGCTTGACACCTTCAAGCAGGAGTTCGATCCCGACGACAATCACGTGGGCATCAACATAAACAGCGTCAGATCCATAGAGACTGCACCTTTGGCGCCCCACAACATCACCATTGCGCCCATCGGCGCCAGGTTCTACAACGTTTGGGTGGATTACAGCGGCGATAACATGGTGATGCAAGTGTATATTGCGGAGCAGGAGGAGAAGTACGGCCCGACGCCGCCCAAGCCCCTCTCGCCTATACTATCAGCCTGGGATCTGAATCTGATGGATCACGTTAATCAGTTCTCCTATTTCGGGTTCTCTGCCTCGACGGGGGAGACTACCCAGCTGAACTGTGTGTTGCGCTGGAATTTAACTGTCAATTACTTCGCCGGAGGTGAGGATAAATGGCTGAAGATTGTGCTGGGAGCTGGCGTGCCTGTGCTGGTGTTGTTGCTGATAAGCGCCATCGGGTTGGGATACTATTGCCACAGGCGACGAGTGGCGCTATCGAACCCGAATCTGGTGGGTGCACTGAAAAGCCTGCCTGGAATGCCCCGGGAGTTTGAGTTCAGGGCCTTGAAGAAGGCGACGAATGGTTTTGATGAGAGGCACAAACTTGGACAGGGAGGTTACGGAGTGGTTTACAGAGGAGTATTGGTTAAGGAGGATATGGAGATTGCTGTGAAGTGGTTTTCCAGGGAGAGCATCAAAGGGCAGGATGATTTCTTGGCTGAGCTCACAATTATTAATCGTCTCCGGCACAAGCACCTTGTTAAATTACTGGGTGAGTTAACTTTTATCCACAGTTTGTTTGCATATTCAGTACTTCTTGATCTTTTTATCAGTAATTTGCTTGATTTGATTTATAGTCTGTTTAGATGTTTCGTAAGTTGATTGCAGTGGATTAAGGGTAAGTGAAGACGTTAACGTTATCGTTCTTGATTAAATCTACGCTCTTGTACAAGAAAAACTCTTCTGTCAAAGAGAAAGAAAGCTTTCAATTGGCAAGAGTGTGAATGTTCTTAGTCAGTTGATTCAGATCCTCTTTATTTGGTCTTAAATTGTGGGTTTATGTTTTGAGGGTGGAGTGTGGAACGTGATAGTTATTGCACAGAATTATTGGGAGCTTTGTCCTAAACTGAGAGAACAGGGATACCATAAATAGGGAATAAGCATTTAATGTGGTAATAAATTCAGATTTGGTGGTTGCGTTCGAAGGTATGCTTAAGATGTCAAAATGGTTGATGTGATCATCTTTCATGAATCAATGCTTTTCACTGTAAGGAGGGACCATTTTGTCTATTTCCAATATGCAATTACGAATATGCCTCTGGTTATCTCCTTCTCTGCTTTACTTCCAGTTTATTCATTTTATGCATTCAACGTAACCGTTCTTGAGTAAGTTCGGCATATGAATGCATGGGATAAAGAGGTGGCACATTTGGAGACGATGTGCAGCATTCTTAGCAAAAACAGAAGAGAATAAAGAAGAGAAGCAAATTAGGATATTGCATTAGGTAATACTAATAGTTGACATTGAAATTAATATTCCTGATGCTAGAATAGTTCAAGAAAACTCAGAAATCCTCCCTTGCCCTGTAACTACTCCCCGCAACCCTACCGCATGCCATGCAGCCATCGTTGTTAGGGGGACCAAGTCACTTCTTCCACAGTTTTGACCAGCGTTATCCAACGGGGCAACTGCCATCAGAAGCCCCCGTCATCGTGGTTGTTTTATTTCCTGCGCTCGTGGAAAATATGATGAAGCTTCGTTCTGGTCTAACCCTCAGAATTCAGAATGCAAATTTTCAAATGAACTCTTGGTATACATGATAGTGACCTTTTCGGCTGACTATGGGATAATATTTAACAAAGACTCGGCTATTGAAACTGAGCTCTAATTTGTTTTCAAGTTGAAGAATAGTACAAAGAGTAGGTCCTAATGATATTGACCTGGTACGACTCTCTCATGGTATAAGATTTCGACTAATATATTCTTGTTTGGGTGCTGGTTGAGGGGCCGTTTGTTGATAGAATTTAGAGTTGATAAAGTGCAGAGTCAATAAATATTGATAAGAGCTGAGTCATGTTTGATGGTGAAACACCAACCATCTTTTGTCTAGGCTGCTGCTGGAACATATCCTGTCCTTTAGCTATAGATTTCATGAAAATGAAAGAATTTTACATTAATGTTTCTAGAAGAGAAAAAGGAATGACTTGTTTCTGTCTGCAACAGGATGGTGCCACAAGTATGGGAAGCTCCTTCTGGTGTACGAGTACATGCCGAAGGGTAGTCTAGACAAGCATCTCTTTGCCGGTCCAAACGTGGAGCCGCTCGGTTGGAATCTCCGTTATAAAATCATTGCAGGAGTGGCCTCTGCTCTACACTATCTCCACAACGAGTACGACCAAAGAGTGGTGCACCGTGACCTCAAAGCCAGCAACATCATGCTCGACTCCAACTTCAACGCCCGTCTAGGCGACTTCGGCCTAGCACGAGCCTTAGACAACGAGAAGACCTCATATGCAGAGGCTGAAGGGGTGCTAGGCACGATGGGGTACATCGCGCCCGAGTGTTTCCACACGGGAAAGGCCACACAACAATCTGATGTATACGCCTTCGGGGCAGTGATCTTGGAAGTAGTGTGCGGCCAACGGCCCGGAGCCAAGATTGCAGGCTTTCAGTTCTTGGTCGATTGGGTTTGGTTGTTGCATCGGGACGGGCGATTACTCGAGGCTGTGGACCAGAGGTTGGGTGATGACTATGTACCAGAAGAAGCTCAGAGGCTGCTTCTGCTTGGATTGGCATGTTCACATCCTACAGCAAGCGAGAGGCCTAAAACACAGGCTATAGTTCAGATCATATCAGGAACGGTACCAGTGCCTATCGTTCCGCCTTTCAAGCCAGCTTTCGTCTGGCCCGCTTCAGGTCCTATAGACTTGGATCTGGATTCAGGCTCAGTCGGGACGGCGTCGACAGTTACTACCTCTCATTTTGGATCAGGATGGACACCTCAGTACCTCAGCAGGGAGAGCTATACTGGATACAGTGACTCTATGGTGTAGTTTCTTTTGTAAAAAACTATTACCAATGTGCATTCATTTTTTTTCTTCTTTTTTTTGGGTCCTTTTTAGTTCTTATCCTTACTAGTTTACTTTGCAAATTTGGTGTAATTTTGTTGGTTGGAGAGGAAATCTCAAGATCTCCTGTCCTGTTTGCTATGGTCAAGATGGGTTGGAACACCCTGTGTATATTCATACTTGTGGGACTTACATTTATCATTTTTCTTTTGTATTTTTGCATGAATGCTCCATATCTAAATCAGGGAAAATTGCATTTTTGGTCCCACCGGATAGGTACTGTTGCAATTTTGGTCCCATATGTTATGAGCTCAGCACTTTTGATCCCACAGAAAGAAAAAGTGTTGCACTTTTGGTCCCAACTCCGTTTAAACCGTTAAGTGAGGATGGAAAACCACTTTAGAAGGTCCAAGGTGGTTTTTTATGGTTTGAAAACCACTAGGCATTTTGGAGGGAATTATATTGATTTTGTTGTATTTTTCATGCATTTCACTATAAAATGACAAAATTTTCCCACTAAAATTTGCAAAAAATTAAGCTGCATATTTATAATAGATAAAAAAGAATATATTTGCAAAAAAAATAAATTGCACACTTATGATAGATTAAAAAATATTATTATGAATGAAATATTAAATTATGTGATTGCAAAATTAAAATGACCTCAAAAAATTAAAGCATTGCAAAATTAAAAGCAAAAAATGAACTAACTACATTTACGCCAAAATTCACTGTAAATTTAACCATGTTTTCTTTGTGCCAACTATGCACAAATATGCAATTTACATTCTAAAAGAATTGCCAATATTTGCAATTGCCAAAGAAAAAAAAAATTGTAGATTTGCCAAAAAACTAATTACAGAACCAAATTCAAGTAAATGCACTTGGTTACACTGCAAAAAATATTCCAACTAAAAAATGTTTGTCATGGTGACAAACCTTTTTGGCAGGAATAAAACATGATTAAATCAGTATAGTGCTAATAGTGAATTTTGGCATCAATGCAATCAGTTCATTTTTTACTTTTAATTTTGCAGTACTTTTATTTTTTTTCAACGTCATTTTAATTTTGCAATCACATAATTTAATATTTCATTCATAATAATATTTTTTATTTATCATAAGTGTGCAACTTATTTTTTTGCATATATAATTTTTTTATATAACTGTGCAGCTTAATTTTTTGTAAATTTTAATGGGAAAATTTTGCCATTTTATAGTGAAATGCATGAAAAATGCAACAAAATCAATATAATTTCCTCCAAAAAGCCTAGTAGTTTTCAAACCATAAAAAACCACCTTGGACCTTCTAAAAGTGGTTTTTTATCCTCACTTAACGGTTTAAACGGAGTTGGGACCAAAAGTGCAACACTTTTTCTTTCTGTGGGACCAAAAGTGCTGAGCTCATAACGTATGGGACCAAAATTGCAACAGTACCTATCCTGTGGGACCAAAAGTGCAATTTTCCCTCTAAATCAGCAATGCCTATCTGACACTTTTGTGTTTTTCATAATCAGGGACACGAGGACTTTGGTCTGTCAATTGATTGGCCGTGGCTCGAATTTCCCAACCGCGAATATATGATCCGAGCATAATTAAATATTGAAAAACATGCAAACCATCTCTGCAAACGAGTAAACCACTCTCCTTTAAAAAAATAGTAATTTATTTTTTGTGCTTTTTAAAATGTATTAATTTTATTTTTTTGTATTTTTTAAAATAAATAATTACTTTAGATTATATAAATTGCTTTATTTTAAAAAATATATAAGGTTAAATTATTATATTTTTTTTTCATAGGAGGAGTAGTTTATTCATTCCAATATCAATGAAGGTTAAATTGCATTAATCCCATTAAATATTAGTAATGTGTGTACATTCTACGTGTATGTGTATGCGTAACTTTTAATATTATTTAAAATAATTTTATTATTTACAAATTATTATATAGGATGAGGTTATTGGCACTTTGCTCCCCAATGTTTTTTTAAAAAAAACAAAATACATTAAAATAATTGAAAAAAAAGGTTTCTGGAATGGAGAAAAATTCCAAAAAGTCAACACCTATATTTGTAGATAATGAACTTCACATTACAAGTCAAAATCAAACCAAAAAGCAAAGAACTTTTTTCAACATCAGGTGTGTGAAACTGCTAAATCGAACAAAATAACTTTATACTTTAATTCACAAATAAAAAACTTCAACACCACCACAAGATCAACAATATATTGTAAAGACTGAAAAAAACCTATATGAGAAAACAAGAAAAAGTCATCGAAATTTAACTCCAACAACATAGATGAAAAATTTACGAAAGAGTACAACTTCATAACAATAATCAAATATTGTATAAAAAGAGCCAAAATTAAATCCAAATATATATATATATAAATATGTGTATCTCTGCCGACACCACCATTAGGGATATGAGTGATCTGTCCGACGTCAGCATTACATTGGCTTATAATATGATGTTATTCATGCGCAGATCAGGCACTAAAATTTTCTCCAATTTTTTCTAGGCTTTTAAATTTATTTTACTTTTTTTTAGTAAAAAGGTTAGGGGGCAAAATGCAAATGGCTCCATATTATTTGCATTTAATCATTATAATTTTACCGACCACAATATCATCCTCGTACGCATGAACACATGGGACAGAGTATTTCATTATTATTCCCCCAAAAGAACAAAGTGCAACAATATCACAAGATCGGGTGGAGGAATGGAAAAGAAAATGTTTGGAGCACAGTACAAATGACCCTAGTGAGATGTCTGTATTTAACCCTAACATAAAATATAGCTAAATAGAACTTGAGTCGAGCTCGAACTTGGAATGGACAACGTGGAATACACACAAGTTGTCAAAAATTTTATAGAGATACGAAACTTGGAATACACACAACGTGGTATGATGCTTGTTTTTTGTTAGCTTATATTGTGTTTTTTAATCTTTGGAAAATAGATGAAAATTGCAAAGAAAATAATGTTTGATATCCCTCAAACTTTCTTCCTCGAAGCTCAAAGAATAAGGTAGTGTGCCCCCACTAAGGCAACCTAACAGGTCCCCATGAACAAAGTTACAAAGTCAATAACTTGCATTTGTCTTACTAACTTGACAGGCCTAAGAATTAAGGCCAATCCAACAAGCTAAGTCAGCATACAATAAGGATGACACATCATTAAGGTTGATTACATCTTAAGGCACGTCATAGTAAAAAAAAATCTCCCATTAACTCCACGAGATCGGGCTGAAATTGACTCTTTATTTAACAAGTAACTGAATCCCTAGATACAAAGACAGGCTGGGGCAAGACTCGATTAAATGCTCGTATATTCATGTAGATAAGTTCAAAACCTAAAATTCTTTTTCTATTATGTAGCAAGCACATGTAGCTATCCAACAGTACCAAATTCACCCCAACTTCCTTCCGGATCTTGCTTTAGATGGCTTATAAATTGAGGTATTGTGTAGTTATTTTGGTAACACAAGCTATCACACTCATACTTTCATTATCTGTCAATTTTTTTACTATTTCAACATATTTTTTGCACTCATTATGAATTATATCACTTAAACACCATATTCAACCATTATTCTTATATTGATTTAAATTTTCCTTTTATTTATTCAGTAAATATGTTACTAAATTAAGCATCAAAGTACTAATCTCTGTTTTGCAGGTTAGTCCCCTGATAATCTTAGGATTTTACGGAAATCCTTCGAACATTGTCGTGCTACTGGACCTCGATACACATCATTGGCATTTTTTATGGGAAGTTAAACTTTTAATGTGAGAAATGGAAGATTCTAATGATGAAAGTGACAATGGAACTTTTGAGGAAATCACTTCTATCCCTACCGCAAAGTTTCCACTGTACCACCTCTAAAGCAAGCACCTGGGGAACTACCTACCCTTACTTTAGTTTTGGATTTGGAAAATCTACATGCTGCCTTCAACCCGTTTCCCAATCAGTAGCTTTGACAGTTTATAGTGGAGACCATCAATGCAACCCTCTAAGTCTCCCAAGCCAATAGAGTAGGACAGACCTACTAGTAGGAAAAATGTGGAACACTCGATAACTAAGTAGTTAACGAGCAAGTTCCTACTATTCTCCATTAGAATAAGCATGTACTTGTTGAGCCCAACAACAAGGAGGTAGACGCCCTAGAGCCTCCTGAGAGCAAGCACTCTCTAATGGAAAAAGTGATGGAATTTCACCAAGAGGTAAGGAAGGAAGTCCTGATCTTGGAGCCTAGTATTCCTTTCAGCGTTGACAAGAGCTTTCTGGTCATTTTAGGGTGTGCTCGCACCTACCCGCTTACAATGGCACCACTGACCCTACTGAGCACATCCATAAGTTTGGAAACAATACTGGTGCACAGGTATATCGATGGTATTAAATATAGCGTATTTCTTACTATGCTAATTGATTCCACTCAACAATTGTTCAACCAACTTCCAGCTGGATCAAAAAGATATTTTGTAGAGTTTAGCCTCCTTTTCCTACATCAGTTTGCTAGCAGCAAGAAATGATAGAAATTGGCCATCAGCCTTTTTAGAGTGAAGCAAGCGGGAATGAGACATTGAGGGTGTATATTGAATGTTTCAACAGGCCATCCTAGAATTCCCAACTACTTACTCGGAGGTACTGATCAATGGTATCAAGTAAGGGCTTCACGAGGGACCTCTCTTCGGATCTTTGGCAAGAAATTTGTTTCCAACTTCTACAACCTACTAGTTCAGACAGACATGTATATAAATTTAGAATATCCTTAGTTGACAAGAAAAGCTAATCATTGTGATAGAAGGAGGGAAAACGAAAAGACCTTCTTCCACAAGAACAGAAGAGAGCCTATAGGACAATTTAACTCCCTCAATCCAAAGAACGAGCATTACACCCCGCTCATCACTAGCCCAGTCATATGCTTACGGCTATAGACTAGACCCCTACTTTGCAGTGGCTTAAAGTTTCGAGGAGGGACCCCAACTTCCTAAATCTAAGTATTTATGCAGGTATTACAAACACACCGTCAATAGGTGTCATCAGCTAAGACGGGAGATGGAACGATTGATCCAGGTCGACTATCTTAAAGATTACATAGACAAAAACCAACGACGCAAGCAAAGAAAGGAGAGCCAATGCCGATCCCTAAAGTAAGGAGTAGGCAACAGATCCCCTTAGGAGGGAACACAAAAGGGAGAAAGTTCCTACCAAAGACCAGAGTACAAAAGACACCTCTACCAAAGGGTGATCCACATGATAGCAGGAGGACCTATTGATGGGAACTCCAGGAGGGCCAGATGTGTGCATGCTCGAGCTGTCAGAGCAGTCATAGAAATTGACTACAAAGTACTAGTATGAGATTCTACAGTCCACTTTAGGTCTACTAATACATAGGGAGTTCACTAATTACCCCATAATGATGCTCTTATTATTTCTGCTACTTTAGCTAACCATATTGTTCAGCATTTTTTCGTGGACTCTGTTAGTTTTGGAGATATTCTATTCTATGAGGTTTACCAGCAAATGGAGCTCGATAATACCCCACTAGATTTGGTGGACACATCTTTATATGATTTTGCAAGAGAGGTGGTAAACCCCCCAACACACATCTTGCTCCTTCTATCCTTAGGAGTAGAGCCTAATAGAAAAACCAAGATGATCCCCTTCCTTATAGCAGACATGCCTTCAGCTTACAACATCCTAGGGCAAGCTGCTTTGAATGCCTTCCAAGTGGCAGTCTCCACCTATCACATAAAACTGAAGTTCCTTGTTAGAGAAGGAGTAAAGGAAGTAATAGGTAATGCATACACAACATGAAAATGGTACGTTGAGTCTCTTAAATGAGGCAACAAGAAAGATATGGAAATATACCTCCCTTAACACAGTCGGCAGGGAAATGAGGTCCTTGCCTGGGTGTAGCCTATAGAGGAGCTATTGAGTGTCCAACTAGTTCTAGGAGAGCTGGAGAAAATTATCCGAGTCGATCCCCAACTCAGCCCTAGTTAGCTGGCAATTAACTACTTTTTTCCAGGAGAACGCGGATGTTTTCCCGTGGTCGGCCCTTGACTTAGTCGCAATCAATCCAGTGTCGCGGTGCGTACCTTGAACCTAGACCTATCCTTCCCTCCTGTGAAATAAAAGAAGAGATGTTTCAATCTTCATAAAGACAAGGTCATCTAGTAGGAAGTAAGTGAGCTCTTTGCTGTGGGACAATTAAAGAGATTCAATGTTCAGAGTGGTTATCAAATGTCGTACTTGTTCCCAAGCAAGTAACAAATAGCGCGTGTGTGTGGGTTTTAGAGATGTTTATAAAGCATTCCCTAAAGATTTGTATCCCTTCCTCGCATAGATGAGTTGGTAGATTCCACCTCTGGTCATGAATTATTGAGTCTAATGGATGAATAGCATATCTATCACCAAATTATGCTTAACCCAAAAACTAGAAGCTATTAAGCTGCATCATGTCAGGGAGCACGTACTTTTATATTATACCCTTTGGATTATGTAGGGGCTACCTATCAGCGATTGACACAGCTCCAAACCCAACATGGAAAATACGTAGAAGACATGCTGGTCAAGAGTTGGCAAGTTGACCACCACATCATTGACCTTTCTAAGACATTTAAGATACTAAGGAAATACCATATGAAGTTGAAGCAAACAAAATGCGCATTTAGGGTACGAAGTAAACATTTCCTCGATTACATGGTGATGGAGAATGGCATCGAGGTTAATCCAGATAAATATGAGCAATCCAAGAGATGAAAATCCTACCACCCTCAACGAGGTACAAAAATTGGTTGGTCGCATAGCTACTATCAATACATGCGTATCCCACTCTACACAACACAGCCTCCCCTTCTTCAAAGTGCTTAGGAAAAAGGACTTCGCATGGGACGAGACCTGCTAGCAAGCCTTCCAAAGATTTAAAGGCCTACCAGGCTAAGCTGCCTTCGCTTACTAAGCCCTCACTAGGTGTGCCATTGTATCTCTACCTTTCTGTGGGGCAACAAATCGTAAGTATCGTGCTCACTAAAAAGGAGGATGGAACCTAAAAACCCTTCTACTATGTCAGCAAGGTATTGCATGGTGTTGCACAATACTATTCTGAGGTAGAAAAATTAGTTTTCACCTAATAATAATGCAAGAAAATCATGCCCTTACTTTCTGTAGCATTCTATTATTGTGTTCACTAACACCCTCCTGCAGCAAATGCTGGGGAAAGCTAAGACTTCAAATAGGATAATCAAGTGGGTTTTTTCTCTTAACCACCTAGTGATGGGGAAACTTTTCGGAGTCCCCAATCCTTCTATATAAAAATATTCAAAAATAGTTACAATGGGAGAGCTACCTCTCTAGGATTTCTAGAAAAGCCATAAACAAGAAGTACTACTCCCTTACAATATGGTCAAAAGTATAAACAAGGATACAACTCCCTTACAGCAAAAAGCACAACAGGCGGAACAGAAAATTTGTGGTGAGTCAAAAAGTTCTTGGTATCCCACCACATGATGAATCACATAATACCTGTAAAAGGAGTTCATAAAATCTACAAAATAACTGTTGGCTACAACAACACTAGCACAGCATGATGTAACAAACCAGAAAGTATCCAAACAAAAATAGAGGAAAGCATTCCCCACCACATCACCCATAAAAAATAAGTAACATCAAAGCAGTAAAATCACATAATCAACACAGAAAAGGCTTAGACAGGACAACAAGTATCAACAAAAAATCAGTCAGTAATGAAGTACTCCTAATTTCATGGATTAACTCAAATTAGAGGTACTAATATTTCTGATTCTAATAGCAGGGAAGGAGCAAGCATCAAGTCTAATCAAACCTTTAGGAATACCTGTGATGTTATCAGGGGATAGAACGGTGAGATGTTGATTGAAACATGCTTGGTTAGCAAAATAATCAACCACTTGGTTACCCTCTCTAAAGATGTGTGAAATCTTGAACTCAGTATGGGACAAAAGATTTCTAATTTGTTGTAGCAAATTTTGAAGGTGCCAAGGCCCTTGGGAAGGAGATGAAATGAGTTTGAGGGTAACATTGGCATCTATTTCCACCCAAATTTTCCTAATGTTGTTGTCAATGCACAATTTAAAACCTCTATAGACAGCTTTCAACTCTGTTGCTGTGTTGGAGGTGAGGCCAAGATGTTTGAAATGCAAGGACAGCCTGACCAAGAAGATTTTTTATGATACCACCTACCCCTGCAACACCTGGATTTCCTTTTGAGGCACCATCCATGTTCAATTTGAACCATCCCCTATTTGGTTTTAATCCACTTAACAATAGAAATTATGGATGATATCTTGTGTGGGGGGAGAGGAATTTTTAAGGAGAGATGCAACAGGTCTGTTCCCTTTCCAATGAATAGCCCTCATGAGATTGGCTTTACCTAAAAGATGAAGGTAATTGAGGGTTTGTGAGATGACATGATTCGCTTTGAAAGGAGCCCCCTCGAATATGGCGGCATTCCTGCAAATCCAAATATTCCACATGATCAGCAGGGGGAGAATATCTCTGATGTGTAGCTGATTAGAAATGATGCTTTTTCAGGCTTGAAAGATCACGAAAAAATTATCCGTAACTGGAATATTGAGTTGAAACTTGAGGGTAAAGAAGCTCCAAATTTCAAGAGAAACCTTATTATGAAAAAAAAGGTGAGGGATAGTTTTCTCATCCCTCAAACAACAAACACACAGACCAAAAGAATGCCCTTTTGTTTGAGTCTGCTGTCAACTAACATCCAGTTATGGAGGACTTTCCAAATGAAGATTGAAATGGTAGGTCTAACAAGGGGAGACCACAAATTTTTTAAGATAACCAGAGAAGGTTTGTGATCTCTAGTAATCTCCCAAGCTGATTTTGTAGAAAATGAATCATTGGGATATGGTATCCAGTGCATGACATCTTGATGTTGTAGATTGAAGGGGTTTTCCAAAATAAGCTCCATGATATGCTAAGGGACAATTTCTTTCAGTTTGTCAATATCCCACGAGTGGTTGGTCCCGAAGCTTTTAACTAGGGCATTAGAGGCTCTGTTAGGGTGTGAGAGGGAATGGAGGGTGTCTGTAGGGAGCCAACAATCATACCAAAAAGAGACATTGCCAGTTCCAAGGCTCCAAAAAGTATTTTCCTGAGAGACAGATTTGATGCTACAGATTCTTGTCCAAATGTTAGAGTCCTTATGTTTAGCTTTAGCAAAAACAGGTGTGGACTTTTTGCAATACTTGATGATAGTAAAGCTAGCCCATTAAAATTTATTTTGTCTTAGTCAGCACTAGAGTTTATGGGAGAAGGTTGTGACAGTATCCCTGATGTTCTAATACCCAATCCCCCCTCTTCATAAAGATAGCAGATGCATGCCCATTTAGTCCAATGGATTTTCTTGTGGTCAGTAGTGGATCCCCAAAAGAATTTGGTAAAAAGTTGTTCTATTTTCTGCAGGGTACCAGCTGGAGGACTCAATACTTGAAGAAGGTAGATAGGCATGAAAGACATAACACTTTTGATAAGTTGAACCCTACCCCCTTGTGAAAGGTGTCTATGCTCCCATCTACTGATCTTGTTTCTGATTTTATCAATAAGGGGTTCAAATAGAATTTTCTTCTTATGACCCTTATGCAGTGGAGCTCCAAGGTATGTGATAGGAAGACACTTGAGGTTGAAGCCCGTAATGGATTTAATTCTATGGGCAATGAGGTTGGCCTTCTTACCAGGGATAAAAAAGCTCTTAGAGTGATTAATTTTTTGCCCAGATTGATTCTCATAAAGATCCAGGAATTGCATCAATTTGTTCAAAGATTGTTTCTCACATCTGGTGAAAATAATGATGTCATCTGCATAGGCTAGGTGAGTCACTCTAGTTTTGCAACCCGTTTGATAGAGCATATCAGGATTCTGTGTGAAAAAAGGTGGTTAAGTCATCTAGATATAGCGTCTGAGGCAAGAAGAAAAATACAGGTGATATAGGGTCACCTTATCTAAGACCTGGTGAGCATTTGAAGAAACCAGATGGTTCTCCATTAACCAGAATGGTAAACCAACAGTGTTCAATAGCATGTTTGATAAGAGCAATAAATCTGGCGGGGAACCCCATCTTCTCAAGAATTGCATAGAAAAATTTCCACTTGACCCTGTCATAAGCCTTGGACATATCCAATTTCAAGATGAGATTCCCTTTGCTATGTCTCATGCCAAGATGGTGTGTCATTTCTTAGGCGAGAAGGATATTGTCAGCAATGAGCCTTCCAGGCATAAAACCACTCTGGGATGGGGAAATGAGATCAGGTAGTGCATGGGAGATTTTAGTGTAAACAAGCTTGGACAAGATTTTATTAGTAACATAGCAGAGGGAGATGGGTTTGAACTCGGACCAAGATTGGGGAGAGTCATTCTTAGGGGTGAGGATGATAGATGTTGCAGTGAAACTTCTAGGCATAGGGGTGCCCCTAAAGAAATTTGTGACAGCTGCAAAGACATATTCTACAATAGTATCCCAGCAAGCTTGAAAGAATGCTGAAGATAATCTATCAAGCCCAGCTACGTTGTCTTTATTAATAGAAAAGACCACTTCTTTAATATCTTCTTGAGAGGGTGGTTGACAAAGATTGAAAATGGCATCTTGTTGGACTTGGGGAAATTGGAAGGGGAAATCATGAGGTAGTGAGGTGGCAGAGGTATCACATAAAATACTTCCAAAGAAGTGCACTGGCGATTCCTTAATTTGAGCAGAGTCAGTTATTTCCTGTTGATTATCCATCACTTTGGAGATTCTGGATTTCAACCTTTTCTTCTAAATCGAGGAATGAAAGAATTTGGTGTTCCTTTCTCCCGCTTCAAGCCATTTGTAGTTGCTTTTCTGCCTCCGAAATTCGTATTCAAGGTTAAGAGCATGGACCAAAGCAGTATTTTGTTTGTTGAGGTTGATCAAATTGGCTTCAGATGGAAGCCTATCAAACTGCTTTTCAGCTTTATTGGCAGCAGCCTTGACTTGGTCTACTAGAGAGAAAACATTGCCAAATATATCCCTGTTCCACTGCTTCAAGTGATCTTTCAGCCTATATAGCTTCTGTTGCAACCTATACATACTGTATCCCTGGATAAGGGCGCCCTAAAATTGTTTAATCATTTCTTGGAAGTTGGGGTACATAATCCACATATGCTGAAATCTGAATAAGGAAGGAACTTTGTCCTCGGTTCTAATGGCAGTAATTAACAGTGGATGGTGATCTGACAATCTTCTGGGGAGATATGAAACTTTGGTGGAGTTGAATAATTCCGCTCATTCTTGAGAATATAAGACTCTATCTAAGCGCCTCCATACCCTTTTGTTAGACCATGCGAAGGGTTCCTTTTCAAATCCTGCATCAGTTAATCCCCTATCCAAGACCATGTCATTAAAGTCCTCAATAGAGCCCAAGGTGCTGATAGTGCCTCCTCGATTTTCATGTGTGTGTAACATGATGTTGAAGTCTCCTCCAACAATCCAAGGAACTTTATTGAGGGACAACCTTTTAAGCTCCTCCCATAAGGCTCTCCTTGGATTCCTGTAACATTTAGCATATACAAAAGTACAAAAAATATCCTCTTGAAGAAGTGTAGAACAAATTTTCACATGAAAAAATTGATTAGAGTCTTGTACCACCTGAACATCAAAACCAAACTGAGCAAGGCACCAGAATTTGTTAGAAATATTAAAGACAACAGAATGAAAGCCAAACATGTGAATGAAGGAAGCATCTTGCACTTAAATAAAAGGTTCCAACAAAACCAAAATATGACGTCTATGAGTTAAAATATATCAAAGAGAATTTTCTATTTATCAATATTACCAATCCCACTAACATTCCAAATTATAATTTTGATCATTTAAAACTGTAGAGAGGAAGCAGACCTTGTGTGCCTTTTAGGAAGGGTCCTAGTAGCACTGTTACTTTTTTTTTCCTTTGCCTATTTTAACAGAGTTATCTTTCATGGAATTGTTTCTCTTTAACCTGTTGGAAATAATTGAGTCTTCCAAAATGTGTTCTTGAAGGTTGGACTCCAATGATTTGGCATTGACATTTTGATTAATCTCTTGTTCGCCTGCTTGTGCCTGTGGCTGTGGAAGGATTCCAGAATCTGAGCCATTAGGGGATCATCAAGGTTGAAGTTTTCCATGTTGTTTGTGTAGTTTTCTCCTTGGGCCATCAAGGTGGTGTGTGAGGTGCTTTCCAGTATAGCAGCTCCCTGATCAGTTTCAGAATCTAGAGGTAATCTTGCTGCAGTTCCTGTGTTGTCTATCTCTAAACTCCCCTGTTTTTCTTAGCCCTGAATCTGTTCCACTTGATTGTCATTTACCTGTTGACCTTTGTCTCTCTTTTCTGAATGGTTATCTTTTTTGTATTCCGCTTCTGCTTTGCTTCTTTCAAAGTTTTGGCATGCAACGGATGACCAACTGACTCAGTCACCTTTTGTCCTTTGTCACGGGCTTGTTTCATCCCAGTTCCTGCACAATTTACAAAGGTGAGCCAACCACCCTAGCAACAGAAAAGAGAGCTTCCTTACGAAATAAATGACAGGTAGTTCAGGAAAGCAAACCCATAAAGGAACGACAGATGATTCTTGCATCAGAGTGAATGTAGGGATCCATTTAAAAATTCTCATTGGGAAGCTTTGAAGGAATAAAATGCATCGTAACCAAAGGCGGGAGTAATTTGATTCACTGGAAAGAGAGATCAGGGGGTGCTTGGCGTTGATCATGCTCACTGTAAACGTGCCTTGGATGCTCAGTCTGGCAATAAGCTGATGTACATGACTATATGGGGGTGCTCCATGGGAGAATTTTCTGACAAGAGAAAATCGATAGGAGGCCGCAAGTTCTTCTGTGTCAGCATCTACGAATGAAAGAGTGGGACAGCCTTGATTGACGGACTTGACACCAAGTGGTTGGGATGTATGATCAACCAGGAAATATTTTTTGAGATTAGAAGGAAGTTGATGAAGGCTTCGATTTCCTGTCAAACTACAAACAGCTTCAGTTAAAGATTTTTTTAACGAATTTGGCGCTGGAATCTATTTCTCATACTGTTCCTGCACAGCATGGAGGGGCTGAGTCAACTCAGTCGAGTTGACTCGATGAAGAAACTGGCTTGGATCGGCTGCCGCCAAGTCGGTAACTATCGGCTTCGATGACAACTTGGAGGGGCTGGTCCACCATGGTGAGGCGAGTTCAATGGTGATGGTCTGGAGAGAAACGACCGACGAATGGCCGAGCTACGACCGTTAGAAATGTATCAATGGCATTGAGCCGGGGACGGATCAATCTCAGCAACGGCGTGATAAAAATGGCTGAATGTGGCCTCAAAAGATTCGCAAGAATAGGGTAAGTTCAACGGTACCGGTACACGATCATGGATCGTTCAGACGGCAGCAAATTGATGGCGGGAAGGTTCCATGATCAATGTGAAAGCCCAGTCCCGTTCGTCGATGAAACCCAAAATTGATTGGGGGGAAATGTTCTCCTCTTTATGGGGAGTGGAACGGTATGCGTGGCAGTCGGTAACTCGTTGGAACGGTGTCGGGATCCTTGAGAGAAGTAGCAGGCGAATCTTTGGTGAAATCCGACTGTTGCAGGTGGCGATTGGAGGCGCATAGGATGTCAGTTCAGGACACGCGTAGCACGGCTAGAAAGATCATCGAACGGCGAGTTGGAAGGTGGTGCACGTGGCTGGAAACGCATTTTGCAGTTTTCAGGGGGCGGGGTGATGGCAGCGAGGAGGCTTAATTTGTGGTGGTTTGGAGGTGGAAGTCCTAATGTGTATAAATTTACATAATTCTAGTATTAATTCACATAATTCTAGTGTGGAACTCCTAATGGTGTGAGTGTGACATCTCTTAGGAGCCCATGATGGTCATCAAGGCCCAAGCACTTGTTGAATTGATGTCCGAAGTAACACCAACTGAGCAGGATGAAGGAAAATGGTTGTTACAAGTAAGAGTCATGCTAACTAGCCCAAAAGGGTACGAGATGGAGTCTACAATGAAATTTGATTTGAAGCCTCGATAACGAAGCCGAACAAGTATAAAAATGACTCTTGATGCAACAGTAAGGAATCTAACTGCCTACTCTGGTTCCTAGCTTGTAACCAACCAGGTGGAATGTACAGAAAATCAACAAACTTAAAAGTATGCTAAAAAACTTCCAACTTTATCAAATTTCCTGCACTGAGGTCAATAAGGCGGATTACCTTGCTAGGTTAGCCAGCTCTTTAGCAGATTGCAGTGCTCGCACCATTACTATAAGAACACTCACTAGAACTTCTAATGATGCTGATATGAATATCTTGTAGATCAACACTAATTGGTGGAAACCCCTCACTGATTACTTGCATGAATTTTTCCTACTGATGAAAGTAAGGTAGCCCAATAAGGAGCATGGCATCTCAATTTACTTTGCTAGGAGGGATACTCTACAAATGCAACTTTTGCTAGCCCTACCTTCATTGTCTATCATTAGATGAGGGCAGAACTGTGCTATAGGAAATAGATGTAAGATCCTGTAGATCTCAAACAAGTGGAATGAACCTAGCAGAAGAGATCCTATGAGCTAGATATTTTAGGCTTACTATCAAGAAATACATAGTGGATTAGGTAAGGAAGTTCAAGCAACGCCAGAAGTACTATGCACTTATCTATGTGTCTATTGAACCCTTCAAATCCAGGACGACATCCAAGAAGAATACCTAAAAATACACTTTGCGCAAGAGCAATGCTCTAACCCTTGCATCCATATAGCAATATACTCATCCTGGATGTTGTTAATTTTTGAAATATCGAGAATCTAATAGATGAATGACTTGTAGCCATGAAGATAACAGCCATCACATTGGAACTTGACAAGGAGAACTTCATACGGTTATTGGAGTTAAGCTTGGAGGGTTATGTGAAAGTCAAATGGGATAATACCGCCGAGGATACCAAAGCAAATATCCTACCTGGAGAGTCCAAGAGCGCAATTGCAGAGAAGGATTATCAAAGTACACTTCATCGGAGATGGATACATCGAAGGAAGCAGAGCTGAGAAGGCTAAAGAGTATTCAAAAGCTCTCTTTGGCCTCGAATTAAGGAATATGTGTGCAGAAGATGAATATAACTATTAGTTCCACAAGTATTTCTTCTAGAGTGGAGTGGCAACAAAAATAAACGTCCCTATGTTCTTTGCAAAGAATTGCATTCCATGGAGAAAAATGTTAATCCAATTGTACAAAATACCCGAAGGATAGTTGGATTCAGTATCCAGGAGAATGTTTTTTCTCAAAGAAAAAATAAATGATTGGTGTTATCTAACATCCATCCAAAAGAACATGTAGAGACTGAAGGGTAAGATTGAGAACCCCTCCAATTGTGATAATAATGCTTTTCCAGCAATAATAGGAGAATCAAGTGGGCCGAGGAAGAGGAAAAAGAATACCAGTGGTTCCTAATTTAGGAGTATTAGAAAGTCCTCTTTCTGAAGGAGATCATGGTGGTCCAAATCAAAGGCGAAATCATACAAGTCTGGACATAAAACAGGACCAACAAGGGTTTCATCTCAAGGATCAAGATAAATAGATGCAAAATCTATAAGAAGAACGTCTACAAAGAGAACTTTCAAACGAGCTCATATTAGGGCCATTGAAAGTTTAAAGACTGTAACTGCTAGACTTGCAGAGGAAACGTACATATATCTCCAAACTGTCTGTACAAATGTGGTGATGATGAAAATATGAAGTCGCAGATGACATCCTAGATGTTGTTTACTATGGAAATTCGGTACCCATACACCAAAATTTGAAGACCTTTCTTCAGATGAAAGCGTCTATAAAGAGGAAATAGAGACTGATATGAATGGATCTTCAACCAAGTCAAAATAATTACAACAAAGGAGATAGGCTCCAAACCTCTGAAAGCCTGTTAGGAATATTTTTAAGAATAACGATGTCAAACAAAATTATGGAAAGAATCATGTGTTAAAACTCTAATCTACAGATCGGGTTGAACCAATGAAATCATCACATAATCTACAAAGTAACTTCAAGTGAGTTTGTTATTCCTATGGAACTTACTGGTAATGTGATGAAAATGCAACACATTCCTAAAGAATAACTTCTTGAAAAATTAAGTAAGCTTAGAGAAGAAGTAGCTATTACTATGAAATGGATCCACATAGAAACTATTGAAGAAGCAATAAAAGTAACGTTTAATGAAAGAATTAATTTAGAAATACATTTATCAACAATGGATAGAAGAATAATAACATAAGAGATGAAGATAATGATAGAAAACTTGTATGCAGCTAAATTAATGTTTGACATTCACCCTAGAATTACATACAACCTAGCAGACCAAGATTTCAGCTGTGTCTTGGCCCCACATTAGGATTAAAAGAAAAGATCTTATGAGAGAAGGAAATAGACCATATTCTGTAACATATAGAATAGCTTATGCCCCTTCCAACACATATCACTCTTATTTGTTTCTTAGGAAATAGTATATTGAAATTCCAAAAATTTTCAAAAAAAAATTGCTAAGGTATTGACACCAGGTCCAATTAAGATACCTAGAATAGATAGTCTTGATATCGTAATAAAGGATCATCCTATTTTAGATCGAGCACTTAGCTCTAGAACTAAATTTAGTAGCAGGATGTCCTTTTCAAAAAATAGGATTACAAGCTACAGAGGAAGAAAAAATGAGTTGTTAAGGGCTTTAACTCAGGCAATTAGGCCTGGCAATGTAAAACTTAGATGCCTTCAAGGCTTGAAACAAATTCAAGTTGCATTTGTCATTACTGAGAAAGAATATTATTTTTCGTGTGATGACTTATATCATTTGCAGCAACCTGTTGTTGTTAAATATGAAGGCATGCAAGAAATAACAGGCCATGAGATCAGGTTGCAAGTGTCACAGAACGAGAAAACGGGAGTAGGACTTTGGGGTTAACTTTCCTCAAAGATCATAACTTATGGGGAAGAAGAAATAACGGTATGGAATTCAATCTAGATGGTGCTATCATAAGAATTGAATTACTAGTGCATTTTCTATATTCATATTAGTGGTATGTTATATGAGCAAGCTGCATCATTTGGCGCCGTCTGTGGGAATGATGCCATGTGTTGGAGGTCTTTGTCACAAAACAAACATCTTTAATTAGCTTTAGTCGGTATAAGAAAATTTGAATTGCAAAAAATCAATAAAGAAGCAAACCTTGTAACTTTTGGAGGCTAGATGTGGTTCTTTTTTGCACATACATCTGTTGTGCCTACTTGAAAACAATTCTTGCATGTGTGAGTCAAAATCCTATTTCTTGTGGATGTGTTTTGGAGTTCATCAGGCCCCTTCCTCAATTTGTTTGGCCTGCCCCTCTTGATCTTCATTTTTTAAGGTTGCAAGAGTTGTATATCAGTCTTGATATAGTCCTTTAATCCAGAAATTGCATGAATCATGTCTTCATAGACCTTCAGGTTTTGTTGTAGCACTCATCCACATAGTCCTCTAAGCCGCACCTTTTTGAAGCAATGGCAGAGCATGCATAGCTACATGGATACCCAATCATTTGAAACATGCCACAGCTGCATGTTCTCTTTTCTAAACCTACTATAAACCTCTCTAAAAAGTGATCCACTTCATATTCTTGCCCTCCACACCACAACACAAAACAGTTCCTAGCCATTTCTTGTTGTTTGTTGATTTTCTTCAAAACATTGGGACAAATTTTTCCAGTTTATTTTTCCATCCATTCTCTTCTTCGTTGGATTGTTGTCATTAGCTTCATTCTAATACATTAAATCATTATGATAATAGGCTTGTCCCTAACTTCAAGTATGTAGTTATTGCTTTCACACAAATTATTAACTAAAATATCACATTTGTTGTAACATGAGAAATGTGATCTGGCGTAATGCTCAGGTGGAATTTTTTTCAACCATTCACTTGCAGTTTATGTATCAGTGCTCACCTTAGGATCTACATCCTCAATTTTTTTATCCAGTGTTGAAAATCCCTCTTATTCCCTGTTGTTGCAACCGTCCAAAAGAATATTTTCAATTCTTGTGATTTGAATTTCAGTTTGAAATTTTGGTACATGTGCCTTATGCAATATCTGTGCTCACTTTCTGGGACACGTTCTTTTAAGGCTTCAATCAAACATTTTTTCCTATCAGAAATAAAACTCCATTTTTCAGTTCTCAACCCCCTTATTTCTTCCAACAGTTCACCCAAAAACCATCTCTAATTCTCCCTATTTTCAACATGAACTACAGCCATAGCAATTGGGACCATATTTTCATTTCCATCTCTACCCACAACCACAAGTAACTGTCCATCATAACATGTTTTTAAAAAACACCCATCTAACCCAATCATTGGCCTACACCCACTTAAAAACCTCTTTTTCATTGCATGTAGACTGATATAAAATTTTTCAAAAATAGGTGGCTCTAAACCCTCAACTTCCTAAGGTTAACCTTACTACTAGGATTGCACCTCCTCAAAATCTCACAATAATCCCAAAGATACCCATATTAAAGTGCATCAGCCCCCTTAATTGCATTTAATGCTTGCCTTTTGGCTCTCTCCACTTTTGCCCCTACTCACATCAACCTTACATTTCATTTTAATGGTGTTTTTCAATTGTTCAACAGGGATGTTGGGGTTATCTCTTATTTCATATTCCATCCTTTTGGCCAAATCTGAAGCCTTAGCCAAACTGTTATCATAAGTTCTTGGGCAAGTACGATTTCCTTTAAGAGTATTGATTTGAAAAATAGGTCCATTCATGATTAGGGAGGCATGTATTCTCCAATCACAACACACATATTTATATTTAGCAATTATTCTTTTCTTTTCATTTCTCAAATACTCAATATTGAACTCATTCTTCACACACCAATCCCTCAATACCTCCCTAAATTCTTTGCAATCTACGAATTTCATTCCCATCATCAAGTTAATTGTTTTAGACTCTTCAAATACAGGATTTTTGATGCATCCTCATTTTCAGCAAGATCAATGTTTTCTTCATCCCCCTCATCACTAAACCATTCATCACCATTCACCTCAAAAGTTTCATCATTAACTATCTTAGTCCTCTCCCTTTCTTTTCTAAATTTCCTTCATTTTTTCGTTGATTGTCTTTTTGTTGGATTCTTGTTCATAAAAATGTCATCATCAGTAGACCCCTCTATGTCTTCCAACACTAGGTTGTTTGTTTCAGATTCAGTTTCTTCCTCCTTAATTGGTTGCCTATAATCCTCATCAGAAGAGTCATCAAACTCCGATGAGGGCTCTAAACTACAACCATGCACTACCCTCTTTCTCTTTTCAACATCTTTTTCACACATTACTCCATCACTCATATTTTTTTCACCCTCTTTTTTCACGCATCAACCCCCATCTTTTCATACCCTCATCTCCCTCCCCTCAAACTCATTGAAATTAATACCATCTAATAAGTACCTCATTTCCTCCTCATTTTCTTTAGGAATTATATTTCCCTGAGTATAAAATCCATCATCAAAATATAATCAAGTTCTATGAAATACCAAAAAAAATAGAAAATAAAATAAATACATGCACAGTACAAGAACATACTTTGTTTGAATAATTATAGTATGTCTAAGTGTTAATGTAAAACAATTTCATGTTAAATTTCTAGTTATTTTATTATATTGTAAATTGCATCGACACTCTCTCTGTGCTATGTCTAATTATGTAAATACCTCTTCCCTTATAAAATTAGTTTACTTGTAATTACAATTATAATCTTTTTTAATTTATTTATAAGCGCACATATCTTTATTTTTTTCACCAGTAGAACCCTAGTCCTTTGCCTTCTTTCGTCTTCGTAGATGCACGCTCAAAACCTCTGTCACGGAGCATCAACCATCGCGTTCTTCGGCTTCACACCGTCTTCTCCTTTTTCTGTTATTCGCAAAATCACACTCTAAAGAAAACTCTGGAGTTGCAAAACCTCATAACCCACCTCTAAATCTCATATTTTTTATTGATTTTGGGATAGAAATTGGTTGATTTCGATTCGATTAAGATTTTTAGGATTTTTTTCATATCTAAAGCAAACGATCGCTTTTTCGTCAAATGAATTTTACAGTAATCAACTATTAAATTCATGTATAAGGAGGGGCAAATTAGTCTTTTAAATTTTGGCCTAATGTTCATTTTGGCCTAAGGAGGCAGTGTGTATCATTTTTAAAATCACGGGAGGGTAAATTACACTTTAATTTTTTACAGAGGTTTTTTTGCACTTTTTCATTAACACAAGGAAGTAAATTGTGTTATAAATATCTTGATTAGATTGATATGCATATAAATTAGAATAATTTTAGTAAAATTAGATAGGAAATATATACATAAAATATTTATGTCTGCCACCAAAAGTCATATATTTATTGTCACAAATGAGATAAATTATTAGCCAAAAATTAGCAACAATATAAATTTTATTGGAAATGTCAAAAAAATCAAGAAAACAACATTGTTTCAAAGGAAACTAGTTATTGTTGAAATTATCATCTATTGTTGATAAAAATTGTATCGATGAGAACATATCAAAATTTTAAAGGGATAATTACATTTTCCTCCTGAGGTTTGGTGTAATTGCACGTAAATCCGTGTGGTTTGAAAAATCACATATAGCACTCCTAAAATTTGCTTTCATCTAACAAATAAGTCCCCCGTTAGTCAAAATTCATTGAATTTGATATTAACAAAAAAATTGAATGAACATTGATACTTACCCTCGATTGACTTCTTACTAACTTATTGCAAGTCAAAAATAATTTGGACTAAACTACCCTTAATTAACGGTGAAGATACTTCCTCACATGCATTAATGTTTGAAGACGTATGAGGGTAATTTGGTCATAAAATGATTTATTTGGCATGCAACAAGTTAGTTTTAAGTTAATCGGGTATAGATTTTTTTTTCCTGTTTCTTTATTAATATCAACAAATTTAATAAATTTTGACTAACATAGGGACTTATTTGTTTGGATGAAAACAAACCTTAGGGGTGCTAGATGTAATTTTTCAAACCACAGGGGATATATGTATAATTACACCAAACCTTAGGAGAGGGGAGTGTAATTATCCCAATTTAAAATCATAAGTGGATTATATCTCGGCTATCCCTCTTAGCCGTTTGACATTTCAATGAAAGTAGTGTATTTGCTGAGAGACTGAGCCCATATTTTGTTTTGTTTTTAATCTCACTTTTTTTTTTTTTTTTTTTTTTTGAATGGGAACTATGTGCTTTCATTTCTTAAAAGTTTTCATCCATAAATAAAAATATATTTGGATCAATTGATGATAGTGTATTTATATCATTGTAACGTCAAATTACTAATTTTTTATTTAAATGATTATAATTTTGTATTTGATTGTTAGTGAAATCAAATTAATGCATTTTTCATTCAAATGAAACTGATTGTTATATTATTTGAGATAACTATTTTATACCCCCTGATCTATTATCCTTTTACACTAATCACCATGTCTTTTATGTAATTATAAAATTCATCATTGGCAGTCTTTTCTGACCAAAAAGAAAGTTGTTTGAATTTGTGAAATGTTGTAATTTTCCTATCGATGACGGTTTAAAAAAAAAGGTTAAAAGAAAGTTATGTAGTATAACTTATTTGCCCCTTTTACAATATTATGTGTAGTTGTTATTTCATCCCAATTGTAACCTCCTTTCACACATAAACTTCGAAAAGAAAATCCTCTTTCTAACATCAAAGAATCAACTTTGGCTCCCATTTTCACCAGTGAAAGGCCAAAAGATTATTGAAAGGGCTCCCATTTTCACCAATGAAATCCTCTTTCTAATCCACTTTTGTGTTATGGGTTTAAGTTTTTGAAACTGGATCTCACTTTTTTTTATTGCAATGATGGCAAGAAAAAAGTATGACATCGTCTTGCGCGTGTTTGTTGAACAAGACATGCTTTCGGGAGTTGATCCAAGATACTACACTTACTAGAAACTACTGGATGATATTGGACAATGTTGTATGATACTTTGGCATGTTAGGGATACTATATTTTTTGACACTAACGCTAATTGTGATGATAGAAATAAGAAAACGCATGTTGTTTATGAGGAGGATGGCAGAGAAATGTAGCCAAAATTGAAATGCATATATGAATTCGTGTTAAATTGTTTATACCTCTTGTTGTTTAATTGTATGTTATTGAACTTGATAGGGGGGAAGATGAAGAAATTGTTGTGGAAAGAGGCAAGGGATTGATTAAGGTGTTGAAAGGCTTCAAGTTGAGACTAAGGTGTTGATCAAGGTGTTGACGGTTTGTAGATATAGATGAGAAGGAATAGATTAATGGCATAGAGATACGTGTTGAGGATGTTGATGAATCTGAGGATGAAATACAAGTCAAATGAGACAGTGTTAGAGAGACTAGGTAGACTGAGGGTGAGGTTAGCCTTGATCGGTTGATGTTTGATTACTCAAGTAAAGGAAAATAATATTTTTGGTCCCATAAGTTAGGCCCGTTTCACTTATGGTCTCATTCGTTATAAGATCAGCATTTTTAGTCCCATAACTTACAAAAATTAGCACTTTTGATCCTCTGTCACTTTTTTGTCTACAATTTAACGGTGTAATGCACGTGCCTAACATGTGATCATTAAGTATTTTTTGCTGGAGAGAAAATTTGTTTGTTTTCCAACTTTGGACCATTTTTAGGAATATATATATATATATGTATATATATATATAACTACATTTGAGGAAAAAAAATATAAATCTTGAAGGAAATTAGGGCAAAAAATATAGCGATTTCGCTCTTTTCTCACAAAACTTTAAACTTATCATTCTCATATTTCTATATGTTGAAACCAAGTAGAAGCAACGCAAAGAATTATGTCTTCCATAAGTGAATCAAATAGGTCGAATGAAACACTCATATGCTACTATTGAAAAATGGCCAAATTTTCCTCCAACCAAAAATACTTAACGGCAACATGTTAGGCACGTGACCTATATCGTTAAATTGTAGATGAGAACTGCATGAGGACCAAAAGTGCTAATTTTTTTAAGTTATAGGATTAATAGTGCTAATCCCATAATGAATTAAGTGATATGGACCTAACTTATGAGACTAAAAATGCTATTTTTCCCTCAAATAATAATGCTCCATTAGATACAGTTAGTGAAATTGAGGGTGGTGAAGATGAAAGTGGGGATCCAATGAAGAATTATTTACATAGTCCAAAGAATAAACTTTAAACAAGGCATGATATTTGAGAATGTTGACAAGTTTAGGGAGGTGTTAATAGACTATATTGCTCAAGAAGGTTTTGTATGATTAGTTTGAGAAATAAAAGAACCAAAGTGACTTGTAAGTGTGCAGCTAATAGATGTCCATGGAGGATTCATGCTTCTCCATTAGGTGATGAAGTCACATTTGCCATCAAATCTCTCAATATAGAACACACTTGTGTAAGAGTAAAGAAAGTGAAGGAATCTAACTCTTCTTGGATATTAAAGAAGCTATTTCATGTGCATAGGGAAAATCTATATATGAAACCAAGGGATATAAGGCACGAATTACATAAATATGGTATTGATCTACTTTATATGCAGCTATACAAGGACAAAAAGAAAACTCTAGAGCAGATTGATGGCATCTATGGAGACTCATACTCAAGATTATCTCATTATGTTGAGATGGTGAAGAGGTCAAATCATGGCAGTGTTGTCAAGTTATAGTATGATCATGAAGAAAATGATGATGAAGGGAGTTCAATTTCAAGCATCCCATCTGTGACTTCATTCAAGAGAATTTTTTGTAGGATAGATGCACTGAAAAATATTTTTCTATAAGGATGCATTCCATTTCTACAAGGAGGTGTGTCAAACACTTAATTGCCAATTCAAGCAGCACTCTTTGGGATGCAACTAAAAAAATACTTATAGAAGGCATGTAGATCTTACAATGAACAAGGTTTCAATAGTGCAATGAAGAAAATTCAAGAATTGAAGACTGTTGCAGCTGAATAGCTAATGCAGATTGATGTAAGCATGTAGGTCAAGCATGCATTCCCAGTTGACTTGAAAAAATACCAACAAACAACATTGATTAGTCATTCATTGTCTGGATAGCATAACTAAGATGAAAGCCGATAATGACATTGTTGGGGAGTGTGAGGACAATGGTGATGAACATGGTTCAGAAAAGACATGCATGATAAAGTGATTTAGTGGACCAAAGAGATAATGCCAAACATCCTAAAGAAGGCCAAAGGACATATGGAATCAAGAAGGCATTGTAACTTGCATGTGCAAGTAGCACACAATTTGAGGTACTAACAAGAATATACGTCACAGAGTTAACTTATAAACAATGTATTGTTATTGCAAGATCTAAGATCTTTTTGGTATCCACCATATAATCATGCAGGTTTAGCAATTTCACAGCAGAGAGATAACTTTAAGGTTTATACACACAACTCATTCTCTAAAGAGAAATACATAAGGGCATACAGTCATGTCATTCACCCTATCCCTATGTCAACTTCTGGCCAAACTTAGATGATGTTCAGCTAGATACATTAGTCCATCCACAATTGAGAAGACTTCATGGAAGGCCAAGAAAAAGTAAGGAAAGGAGCCAGGTAACCAACTATTGTTAGACCAAGCATGGCAATAAGATGCACTATCGGCCAAAATAGGAGAACATGCCAAAAAACAATAATTGGTGTTTCTTAGAGGAACAATTATAGAAGGAATATTAGGAGGAACAAAAGGAATGCACATGTGATTTTATTATATTTCTCTTTTTTTCTCCCTGCATTGTACTTCTTACAATGTTATTAATCATATTTTGATCATTTTTGGCAGGCAGCATAGGTGGATATAGAGGCTATATGAGGAGTAGAAACAAAAGATTCAGGCAATCTCAAACATCAAGTGGTTAAAGAAATACCATATGTCCCACAGCGTCCACCATCACAGCCTGGCATTCAAAGTCGCAATCAAGCAAAAGGTCTAGATGATTTTTTTGCAAACATGGTAGATCCCGCTAATTTTCAGTAGTGAATAGATGATGTGTTTTTCGTCTTTTATATTAAATATTTATTGGTAAATAATTTTTTAATTGATTTTTGGTTGGAAAGATATGGTGTGTAGCCAGGGAATTATGAATTAGATTATGCATATTTTTGCTTGTTTTTAGGTTGCAGAACAAGCTTTTTTTTTATAGAAATAATTTTTTTTGGGATAATATTGTTCAAGGCCCAATGGAACCCCATAAACAGTAGAGACGGAGAAACAAATTCTAATTGTAAGTGTCCTATAAATGTTCTAATTATGAATAAATGGTGTGTTAATGAACATTTCAAGCTAATATATTTATGTCTTCTATTTTTCAATTGAATTATAAATTGACATAACTTGACAAAGCAATTTTGTATTAAAATTACATACAACAGTAGATACTATAAACATTACCTTGGGGCACCCTATTCTTTTGGTTTATATAGAAATACCTATAGAGGTAATTTTTATCTTTGAAAAAATATATTAATGTTGGACAGAGTCAAGAGGGGTATTTTTTATTTTTATTATTTTTCTAATGATGTTATCATTTTTTAGGGCAGCAAATGGGGGAAAGGGTGTTGGTATAGCGATGTTGATATTTCTGGGGTGTGTGTGTGTGTAATTTTTCAAAAATCAATATTGGTGGTTTCTATAAAAGGTGAATAGGTCATGGGTATTAATGTAATTCTCCCAACTTTTTACTGGCTTAAAAGAATTGAACCAGGACATAAGAATTTTATTTACCGAAGATAAAAAGTCATTACACAAGCGAAAGTCATTTACCTAGATAAAACAAAAGTAGTATTAATTTTTACAATATTTTCTACAAAACAGACAAATACAAAGAGCTCTACAATAGTGAAGTTGAGGCACCTGTTGAACAGGCAAAAAAATTAGTTGCTCAGTTGGCCTCCCCATAGCAAAAAGTGGCTCTAACTGAATCAAATATTCACCTCCAGTTCCTGAGTAAAAGGATGAGATCCCTTGGAGCCAGTTCCCTCCTATGAAGAAGATAAAGGAGAGTTTCAAAATTAGTCTCAATAATTAGATTTTTAATACAGTTGGATCTTGCAATATGAAGCCCGTTATGGAGTGCCAGAACTCGGATGTATTCTTAGCAATGACAAACTTGGACTTTGAATCACGTATGGCAACCCCACAACCTGAGAGCCCAGGATCTCTTAGGGATGAACCATTAATGTTTAATTTAAACCAAAGAGGATAAGGAATCATCTACATAGGATAAAGACCTCTGGTTTGTAAAGACTTGATTATCTCGAACGTTAACCTCTGTGCCAATTTTCAGATTTTAAATGAATTTGAAAAAGAGTTGCATTATGATTTTATCATATTTCTTGTGAGCATTTTCACCGTTTCTTAATTGACAATCATCAAGAATATGATAAAAGTAAATATGACATAAAACAATATCAATAAGATATAAATTAGTAAACTTAAAGTGTATCAATACATCTATGAAATTTTAAACAAAATCTTACATGTATTCAACAAAATAAAAAAATTTATAGAACATAATAGAGACACATTCTTTATACGCAATATAAATACTATTATATTTAGAAAATTCTACCGAAGAGTTTCAATATTTTTCGACACATTAGTAAGATTACTCAAAATAAAATATTGAAGTTTTATGAAATGATTTTGACCGCAAGTGATCCTTTCAGATTATGTTACCTATTCAAGTTCATGTATTGCGTTCAGAACATTACAGGCGACATTTTAGTTTTTATACATGTATGATTTTTAAACATTGAATCAAAAATATACTTGGAGCTCCTTAACTGAAACATATTTTTTTAAAAATCCCTATAATTGTATATTTTTCAATTATTTAGACATAATAAAAATTAAAAGTTACACAATAAAACAAAATGAAGACAAATTCATTCATCAAATAAATAAAAAAGAATTATTTTAATTACAACTATGAATATAAAGAATAGAATCAATAAGGTCTTTTATTTTAAACATATCTAAAAGCATACTATAATCAATTGCATGCCATAAAAATTGTCACTTCGAAAACACGAACTAAAAAATAGTATGGTACATAATGATAGAAGTTAGCATTAACTAAATAGCTTGTTCGCAATTTGGATTGATTTTATACTAGAAACTAAAGTTAATAGCTCATTAATGATCAAATTTAATTATTTAAATAATTAAATTCATGTACCCTTATTATTACTTATGCAATATACAAGATGTATTATGATAAATATATATATATATATATATATATATAAAATATCATAACACATAAATACTCTAACATAAGTCTTATGGACACAAAATAATAGAAAAGGTTCAGGGGTGTAAATTATAGGGTAAACATCATTTTTTGTCCCTCAACTAAGTCACTTATCCACTTTTGGTCCCTCATGTTCTCTCATCATCAGACTTAGTCCCTCAAATTTATATATCCATCATCTTTGGTCTTTTCCGTTAAGTTTCCGTTAAAACTAACAGAATTTAAAAAAAAAAATTATTTTTGCTGCCCAAGGGTTTCAAAAAATTGTGTTTAGGTCTTCTTAGTTGCTAAACATTTTTTTAATTTTATAAGTGTTAAGTATTATTTCTTTAAGAAAATAATTAATGGTGGATTTGGTTTTGTGGTAAAAGTAGCAAAGTTTTCCCTCAATTGCTTGGGTTTGAAACCCTTGGGCAGCAAAAACAATTATTATTTTTTTTTTAAAAAAAATTCCGTTAGCTTTAACGGAAACTTAACGGAAGGGACCAAAGATGATGAAATATATAAACTTGAGGGACTAAATCTGATGAGGGGAAAACATGAGGGACCAAAAGTGGATAAGTGGCATAGTTGAGGGACCAAAAATGATGTTTACCCTAAATTATACATATACATACCAACTAAAAGTATTATAATTATCTCAACAAAATTACATATATTCTCATAATTTCTTGAAACTTTAATTAATATATATTGTTAACACTGGAACATAATTAAACAATAATTTTACCATGTTCACTAGAAATATATAAGTTCAAGTCTACATATACAAAATATTGATTGTTATTCATATTAACAATACTGGTATATGTGAAAATCATGAAAAATAAAACTTAATAATTATAAGTTATATTGTTAAGTCGTATTTTATTAGTTCTAATCATCCTGTTAATACAATTTAATTTGTTAAAAAAAATTATCTTTAGATGATTAGAAGAATTTCACATGTCTAGCTTATAAAATTTTCATTTCCTTCAACTATATATATGTGCTCTACAAATTAAGAGTCTACTTGCATTTTCAAAATATGCTACTAAAACTATTTTTCTTTATCATATTTAAAATTCAATATGAATTTTAATTTTATTTTGTTATACTTATTAGCGAGGAAATAATATTTTGTAAACTTTAGTGCAATGATGTACATAATTTACCAATTTTTTATCTTTTACGTATAAAAAAGTATTAAATAATAAAGTTGGCAATTTTTTTTATTTTGATTCTCAAAATTACTAATTTTTTAGTTTATAACATAAATCCAAGTATTATCGAGACATGAGCCTATAAACATCTACCAATTTTATGTTACTAAAAAGATAGAACTAATAAATTTAAAAAAAAAAAAAAAATGAATGTTGGGGCTAATGCAACTATAAGGATACATTCCCTATTAAATAAGGAAATCAAAAGTAGAACATCAATTAACTCACTTAATCTTGATTGGTTTAGAATTCTAAGTACCGTAGATAAAGTCAATACATCAAATTGACAAGAATCATGATGCAGTATTTCGAGAAGATGATGGAAATATTAAAAGATGAATAAGAATGATGACATTGAACTTCAAATGACAATCAAATTAAAGATAATAAATAATTTTATCGAGAAAACCCAAGAAATTCATGAAACCAGCAAGAGGATTTCTCCCACAAACAAAATTGAACAAGCAAATGAATAACGAAATCATGTATTTACAAGACCACTTATTTAGTTATATTTTTTATTTAGCTTTTGAATTTTTATTGAATAGAAAGCTTTTACAATTAATAATTTTAGAAGTTCCAATTCATTAAGCTTAATGAATATAATCTTTCATATATAAATACTTATTAAAGTCCAAAATAGTTCTTCTTAATTTATGAAATACCTTACACTTTTACTTAATAAAATTTTTAATTAATATAATCACATTATCGAGGTAATAAACATTACGTGCAGTAAAGTAATAAGCATAACGTACAACGCACGTAGTTACTACTAGTATTTTCAAAATTGAGAATGAAAGTAAGACTAGAGAATGGAAAACTTTCTGCAAGTTGTATTATGAGCACACCTGTTCGGGTTTTCCATTTTGCTTTTCTCTGCCTGACTGAATTTCCACCAAATTGAACACAAACTGTTGAACAAGAACATATACAGACCAGAGATGTCTTTGACAATCTCAAAATCGACGGCACAACGTCAGTCGGTCATTTCCTGGAATCCCAACTCATCGATAACAAAGACATGCTGAACTGAAAGGACAAACGAAATTTTGTAAAAGCGTATGTTTCTACGAAATTTACAAACTTTGATGGAAGAAAAGGACAGGAAAACCAATTCCAGGTATTGGTATTAATCTTAATAATATACAGATTTACTGTACAAAAATAGGACGAACCCCTCAACGAAGCAAAGACCCTCTTGCCACAGCAAAATTTTTGGACAAGCATCCCAACAAGACAGCAATACAAACAAGTATTTGACATGCTATGAGATTGCCTGATGCCTTTAAACCAACAAGCTCGGCTTACTTGGTAAGGCTACCATTACATGTAATTGAGGGTGATTTACAAGGAATGACGATTATCAGTCTTATCTTTTCGACTTCGTTCGTCTTGAACCTCTTCCAGATCGTCATCATCGCCTCTTTGACCAGCCTGCTCCTTCCAATAGGCAATTAGCTTCTTAAGACGAGCTACTTCCTTTGATGACACATTTTTACTAGGGTCATTCACGATTGAGCGAACTCGGGATGCGTACCTGATGTATGTGGAATGCAGAATACAAATTGTCAAAACATGAAGCCAGCAACCATTTCCATTCATTTATAGGACTAAGGACTTCACCTAAACAAATTATTAACTAACGTTGTGTTTGGATCAATATGGATTCCTAAGGATTTCAAATCCATCAAACTTGTTTGATAAATCCATGTTATAAAGCATTTTAAATTCTTAAACTTTCATTTTGAACTATATTTTGTAGCACTGATATTCCAAATTCTTCCCTCAAATTCAAGTCCTTCCATCCAAATGGAGCTCAAGCCAACTCACCCAACTATAATTATAAACAACATTGAGAGGGAAAATCCAACTATATATCTAATTTAAAGTAGCTTATTCTTATTGCTCCATTAGCATGCCTCTCTCCCAAGTTCAATTACCACAATAATAAATGTACAATACCATAGAGAGGAGAGAAGGGTGCGTACGTTAAAGAGTTGTAGGTCTCATCCAAATTTGATTCGGCTGGAGATATGTTTACAAACATCAAAGTTTTAGCATTGCCGCCCAGTGAATCACTCATCAACATAGTTAGCTTGTGATTTCGGTAGGGAATGTGTTGGTTGCCGGAAGATAAAGCACCAATGACATCTCCAAGAGCTGAAAGTGATTTGTTGATGCTTTGAGCTTCCTTCAATTGACTACCAGAAGACCCTGACTTCTTCACTCTTTCAGATCCAGCAAGATCCACAAAGCTTAGCTGCATGATCGAAAATATAAATCCCAAATGAAGAAAATGCAATTGAAAAACCATATTAAGAAAGCTGTCATTGTCATCATCCTTTGAGCTAAGAAATCCATTAGAGGTGTAAGTGAGAGTTGTAGCAACATGAATTTCTCTTCAAGAAAATATACTTAAAGCCTAGCTACCAACATATCATTCAGATTCAAGATACCAAGATAATATTTTCATTTAACACTCGACTGTCGTTTTCTCTGTGCTATACATTTTAAGATTATAGTAACAGTCCCAAAAAGCTTTGTGACTCAGTTCCCCAAAGGAAAGGTCACTTTTCTTCTACAATCAAAATAAAAGCACGCTTTTAGATACTATATTGATGGCATAATCCAATTTGAAACTCAAGTGCACTTGTAAAAAGTACCATATGTCATACGCTTATATATTACTTAGTTTGAAATGGATATAATGTTCAAAACTATTATGAATTTTTAAACAAAAAGGGTGTGACAAAATCAGTGAAGAATCTAATGCTAAGTCCAAGTTGATCAGTACATATAGATGATATATATTTGGCAATACCTTTCCTCTGGCTACAGATTGAGTTTGAAGATTGGTACTCTCTATAACAATGGAAAGTATTAAATGTGATCTCGAACTTTGCTCATTCATCAGGGTCCCAGTTGTATGACGTTGTTCAGACCCTCTCTCCATAACACTTTGTAATTCATCATAGGATGAAATGGACAAAAGTGTTACATTTTCCACAACCACCATACCCTGTAAATACAAAGTAGCCATACACGACAACTAAGTCATTGAAAACTGAATTGGCATTAAAGTAGAGAACATAGGCAAGTTTCAGCATAAACCAAAGTCAAAAGAACAAAAACGCAAAACTGTAATATAATTTCTATATCTTCAAGAAACATTTGAAGACAATTTACCTTTGAATCTTTTTTTATGTCCAATTTCAAACGCTTTGCATTCTTGGGCAGTAAGAGATCTATTAGTGTATCTTGATATAATTCCACCATATATGCCTGCATATGTTCATAAATAATTGGTCATCACAATCAACAAATATCCAAAACTCATCACTACGCAATTCAGGCTTTTGAAGTTAAATAAAATGAAACAGGAGAAGTATTCAGGTTATTCACTTAACAACAAAAGTCAATCAATAGATTTCATGAAAGGAAAAAAAATGTTAACTCCTACATGTCAAATGTATTACCTTCAAAGTGAAAGAAAACTTTTTATCGTCCCGCTTCATAATCCTAAAAAGTTCAGAGATAGCACGTGGAGTGAGCCCAGGATTGCCCTCAGATCCATAAATTGTAAACGTCTTCCCTGAACCAGTTTGTCCATATGCAAATATGCACACATTATATCCATCAACAGCAGATTGCACCAGGTACTGCAGAAATGAGAAGGATAAGAGAACACAGAATTGACTCAAATTAAGGAGAATTAAGAATATAAAATGTAATAATTGCTAATGAACACATAATATAAACCACAAAATTTTTATTAGGCTTGCCTTGGTATCCTCAAAAACATCGTCTTGAGTAGCACGGCCATCAAAAACACGATCATACATGTGTTGTCTCACTTTGTCGTCTCTCCACGTATGCTCTACTGTAAATTCATCAACACTCGCCAGGGCATTTCTTTCCTTCTCAGATATTTCTTTCTCACTGAGAGGCCTCAATCGACAATAGACTCGAATCTTGCCTTTCATGTCTATGAAATAAATGCATTTTTCAAAACATGAATTCAACAATTAGCGAGCACCAAAAGATAAAGAAATATTGAAGTTATCCATATATAGCTATATACTCAAAGAAGAATAAATTTTAAGCTTGGAAGAAAACAATACTGCCTCTATCCCACATTGAATGCTGCAATTTCTTTTTGGATATCCACAAATTATCTCATTTTCTAAAGTGGAAGCTTTCTTTTCAAAAGTACCCTCTTTTCCTCTTACTTGAAGTAATGACGAAACCTCTAATTCCCAACCACTACTTTAAGAGCAGAAGAGTAAAATACCTGAAATTTCAGTTTTTCACTTCATTTAAAGTTTCACGCACATCCAATGGCAACAGATGGACAGTATAAATAAGGAAAACGAAATGCGATGGTACCTTCTATCATGTTAAAGTATCGTTTTCTCATAACTTGTTCTTCCTTGTAAAGTGCCTCCATCTCAGCCAATTGAGCCCCTTGCCTCTTCAAAATTGCCGCTGTTTGCTCATTCTTTCTGTCAATGTCCTAAATAAGACACCATTCATCAAAATTTGGTACATGTAATATTTTTACAGCCTATAAGAAAGTATTACAGACACACAAACATACAAGTTCCAAGACCTAGAAAGAAAAAAATTTCACCTCTTTCATTTCTCTAAGCTCCTCCAATTCCCTAAGATTATTTGCAAAGCAGACAACTCAGCATCCTTAATGGCGATAGCCGATTGTGCATGATCCAATTTTCGTTTGGACTCCACCAATTTCTTTTCAAGTTCAGCAATATGAAACTTCATGGTCTTGCGTTCTGTTCAAAGTTTTCCTTAATAATAGCAATCTGCATTGAAGAATGAGAACAATTTTCAGGTTATATGAACATCGGTCTCAAATTTATTACAAAGGAAAAAGAAAAGAATAACAATATTTACCTCATCAGTATTATTCCTTTCAAGTCTTGAAAGTCTTTCTTCAAGAGATGTTTTCTCATTCACAAGTTTCCTTTTGGATTCTTCTACAGCGTGCAACTGTGCACTGCATGCTTTTAGTTCCTCTTGGGTCTTACGCAGGACCTATTGAAAATGGTAAAAACAGTGCTCATCAAAATCTATAGACTAAAAATATTCTTACTGATTTTTCATATGATGATAGTTAGGCAACTCTCTGCATGCCTTTTAGTTCATTTTGGGTCTTACGCAGGACCTATTGAAAATGGTAAAAAACTGCGCTAATCAAAATCTCTAGACTAAAATTTTTCATATGATGATCATTAGTGATGCAATCATGTGAATTGAAATTGTATTAATTAACTCCTATGAAATCTATATATGTTTGTCTAGATCCAAATTTTTTACGGCTAATTATATGTTGGTTAATTACATCTTGAGCTGAGAATTAATTATTTTCTACCAAATAGAATGTATCATACACAGCAATCTATATATTATATTATACGTTATATACTATTAGTACTACACGTATACAATTACCTAGTTTATCTATCCATATTTATAAATAATATAATATCATGGATAAATTACAACAACCTCCTATGAGATTTGGCATAATTACGAATACCCCTCGTTTGAAAATTTACTAATACCCCCCTGAGTTTAATGGCCGTCAAACAATTAGCCCAATCCATTAGGTTTTCATCCATTTTTTATGGTGAACTGACCAAAATACCCTAATGGATTAAAAATTATAATTTTATTTTTTTTATGGACTAAGTGGATAATTTTTTTTTATAATTTTTAAATTTTTTCATCCATCTCAATTGATTTTTTTTATAAGTTTTAAATTTAAAAAAAAAAACAAAAAAATACAATAAGGGCAAAATTGACAATTTCATACCTCCATCCAAGGATTACATAATTTCATCAAACATCAGGGGGGGTATTTAAGTTTTCAAACAAAGAGGTATTTGTAATTATGCCAAACCTCAAGAGAGTTAGTTGTAATTTACCCTAATATCTTTGTAAAAGTATCTATTGTTAAAAGTGTTTCACATTTTTTTTTTCACTTTTTGTTATGACCAAACTACTGCTAATTAAAATTGCGTAAAAAAATAGTGAAACAAGACTCATATAACTCCCGAAAGTTGCATACTCAAGCAATTCAAGGAATTATCAAAATCAAGCAATATACAAGATATCATTTTATATTCTCCTAAAACAGATAGAACTTAATTTGTATTCTCCTAAAATAGATTGTGTCACGAAGCCCAAAATTACAACAATGCGTACTCTCATAACAACCAAAAAGTTCATTGACAAGTCAAATAACGATGGGTGGAGATAGCAGGAGGTGACATTATTAGCTTGCAGTAAAAAACTGTCTTAAAAGCTCATAAAAATAGTTATAGAACTTCAATAAGAAACAAGTAATTTTTATTTCTTCACATTCATAGTTTATATATGTTTTATAATTATTAACTTTGATACATGCTTACAATTAATTTTAAAAACATTTAAAATCCATATATACATATACGCACATATATATATATATATATATATATACATATACTGCATAGAAATATGAATAGCAAACTCAAAGATTTTCTATGACTTTATAATATTCCTAACACCTAATCAATAGAAATTAAAAAGGAAGATCCCTTGTCATCCCAATTTTTTTTCAAAAGCTAATACGCATCTTCTTTTTTAAATAATTACTTGGACTTTTTAGACTTTTTATTTAAAAATAATTTCATAAAAAATTAGATTCTGTGAATTTGTAACCATAAGTTGTTGGCATATAAAGGACTTTGTCCATTATATTTAAAAGTTAAAAGTTTCTCATATATTTTTGGTAAAAAAATGTAAAGTTTCTCTGTTATGCATAGGCTTTACATAAAAAGCACGTCTTTTTTTGCTAGTAATTGAAAAAATACAGAATTAGGCATCATTTCGTTGTGTAATTTGTATAAATTAAAGAACAAGGAAATATAAGATAATCTTTTCAAGGATAGGGTCGCATATGTTCACAACATAACATCTCAACACTTAGACAGGCAATGATTATAAATCCAATGTGTATACCTGGCTATTTGTCTCAGCCAACTCTTTCCTGATGTTGTTCTCCAGTCCTTGACTATTCAGCTTTGCAAACTTCACCTCAATGCTTTGCTTCTCCAAAATTGCAGCCTATATGCAACCAATAATGAGAAGCTGCAAAACCAATGAGAATCAAGTTCAATTCTCTTCTAAAGATGATTACCTGTAGTGCTGAATCTTTTTCATCACACAAAGTTCTCAGTTTGTCACGTTCACAAGTTATTTCTTCCAAATATTGTTTCTCAGACCTCAAAATGCTTTTCAAACTCTCCAAATCTTCTTTATTTTCAGTTCTTGCTTTTGCTTTTCATGTAAATCCTCTTGCAACTGAATAACCCAAAAAAAGTGGTCAGAAAAGTTGGAGAAAGATATTTGGACAATAAATTGTGGAATAGTATTAAAAAAATGAGTAAATTGTATTTTGTAAGGCAGCATAACAGTCTTCAATTACTAACTAATGAACAGTTGATAGGAACAATTTTCCGCCAGTTCTAGTAGTTTAGAAGATTAACTCTGTCTAGAAATTAGCAAACTCACTTGATTGACTTTGCTTTCCGATTCTTCAAGAGATTTCGATAATTCTAAAACTCGCTTCTCGTTGAAGTCAACAGCAGGTGGTCGAACATTATCAGAAGGATGTCCATTAATTGAACCATTAGCAGTAGCACGTGCCTTGGAGTAGCGACGCAACATCACATCATTTATATGTGTTTGAAGGGCAACACAGATCTCCTCTCCCTAATTCATAAAAATTGTCAACGGTAATTAACACAGGAAACAGAACGAAACAGTTAAAGACCTAATAAATGGATCTTACTCGCAAATCATAATCACCTACCTGCTTTGTTTCAAACTGAAATATATGCAAGACACCAGCAACTCTCATCTTGAAAAAAACAGCAGTGTTACTGCTGCCAAATTGCATTATGTCCCTTAACTCAGCTGAATGTAGATACTCCTTTGGAACAGGGCGGAAAAAGTGAACCTTTGGGCAAATGGAGCAATCATGTTTAGGCATCTGATATCTACAGTGGTTATATATGTAATGCAAAAAATAACAGAGAACACTCTTACCCCACGCTTGTTAATGCCCAGAATAATTTTCCCTGGCAGCAGTCCAATAGGATCATCAATTTTACGGACAGCAAAGAACACTGAGTTCCCATAAGGAAGTGTTCTCAAGATGCGCAAAAATTGTTGTCTAGCATCATCTTTTGTCAAATTTTCCTACAGATCAATGAGAATATCACGAAAAGAAGACATTAATTCAATTATTTAATGTCTTCAAGATACATCTTAGTTTTTAAGAAGGGAATGGCTGTATCCAAAGGAAAGGTAATAGCATAAAGATTGGTTAAATTAGTAAAAGTAAGCAATATTATTGATCTCCTATATTTAGTTAAGGGTATAACAGAAAACTATTAGCTAAAATATATATTTAGTATGGCCAAAAAGGTTTGGCAAGAGACATGTTTCCAGGCAAAGGATTATTAGTAAAGAATATAAGGAAAAAATAAGAAATACACATTTATCTATTTTTAAAGTGTAAATACATTTTTTCAATTCCTTATAGCATATAGAATAAACATTTCAAGGGATCAAGAGATAATTTCTATATCCATATCTATCAGGAAATTGGGGGAATTACAATAATGCTCTCACCATTGAACGGTAACGAGAAAGAACATCTAGTTCCCAGTCTCTCTTGGCTCGAGTAATTGCTATTTGTCTTGGGAGAAATCGCTCCAGAAGTGAAGTCCAATCACTAGATATATTAATGGGGAGATAGTCAATTAAATAATCAATGAATCTCTTGCATAAGTTCCTAGATAATAAGTTAAGAAATAGCAACTATAATACATCATTAAGAAACAAGAAGTCACAGATCAAATGAAGAAATGATAGAGGAGACAGCCAGACAGACAAAGAAACAGATTAAGGCAACTAACGTGCATGTTTCGGGAGAACAACATAGCCAATTTCAGCCAGAATCTGCAAAGCGGATAGCTGTGCAGCATCATCCCTTCCGACTGGATAATTGCCTAATACATAATCATGTTGAAGC
The DNA here is from genome assembly GCA_034509725.1 of Sesamum angolense. Taxonomy (NCBI): domain Eukaryota; kingdom Viridiplantae; phylum Streptophyta; class Magnoliopsida; order Lamiales; family Pedaliaceae; genus Sesamum; species Sesamum angolense. The sequence goes on from JACGWL010000392.1 coordinate 138,700, forward strand.
TGCAACAAGAGAAACAAAGTAAGAGGGGAAGATAGCACCAGGAGAATAGTTTGAAGAATATCTTGAAACTGAAAACTGGGGAAAGCAACAAATAGAAGTTTGTTGTGAAAGGAAAGTGAACAAAGAAACATACTTGGACATATGATAACTGCACAAACATTGGGTCTGTAATAGCTTCATCAGACTCCCGAAATAGCTTCTTTTTGAATGTCAGTTTACAGTGCAAAATCTCTCCTTTACTCCGGTCCTTTGATGCCTTAAAATCGGCAAGTAGATCTCCGATATATTTGTTATCATCTAAACCAATATACTCCTCTACAGAATATAAGAGCATATTGTTAAAATAACATGTTGGAAACTGAAAGCATGTTCTCCAACTATTTCAACAAAAAAAGAACAACAAATAATTACTGCAGTTGAAATGAAAATAGTTGAAGACTATTTGATAAGTACCATTTCCGGGGTCTGCTGATTTCGAAATAACAGCAGCCTTGCGACACTCAAACAAACTGAAGCTAGAGTATGTTGATAATTTGATTATCCCAGCAAGCTCCTGAAGTTTATTGACCACAAACCAAAAATTAATAAAGTGTCACAGCAAATTTATCAATAAGTAAGAGAGATGCCATTAATGCCTGAATGAGAACAAAAGAATAAAGTAATCACCTTGCCACCACTACCAGAAAAGAATTAACTAATCTTCTGATGAATCTAAAATTTGCACTGCACTTGATAGACATTTCAATGCAGAACACAAATAATGCACTTAAGACCAGCAAAGATTTCACAATCATGTCATATGTCTCCCACATCAATTGTGCATGCGGAACAGAATTGCAAAAAGACATCAAGTCTTAAAGGTGTACCTACGAAAAGCACATTTGTGCATGCAGCAACTTAAGTAAACAATGACATCAAAAGCATAAAGTGCATACACCATTAAGGCAGCATGTTATTTCTTATCTTGACATCAGAGATACAGATGAGTCCTATGTCCTATTTATCCCCAAAGTCAAAACAAAAAAATCAAATCTTCACACCAGTAACTCCATTTAGAGCCCACTTCCTCGGAATATCCACTCAGAACTTAAATTGTTTACTCTTTCACACAAATCTTTGTCCAATAGATACCAATTTAACCAGTGAGGCAACAAGAAGAGTTTGCAGTTATTGGTATTTTAAATGGAAATTACTTGAACATTCTACTTGAACCAAGGCATGTAAATCATCCTTAGTAGAATTCCCCTCTTATTCAAGGGGCCCCCTAAGCAAGCATTATGGGTTCTCCTGATATTGAATACATTTAGATACTCGTGCTAAAAAATTTACACTCAATCATCAGTGTGATTTAACTTTTGACATTTAACATGTTATTCAAATCGAATCTGTGATTATAAGACTTTAGAAACCCAAGAGATTGGAGGAAAAAATGCTGGCAAAGAATTATCAGCTTTCCAAAAGCCATATTACCGAGCAGTTGTTGATATGTCACTCAACTTTCTCATCTCATTTGACATCCCCACAGATTTCAGAAATTCTACAGTTTCTGCTGTTGAATTTTGAAGTGAATAAGTTATCTTGAGAAGCCTGCACCCGTCCTTAACCATTAAAAATATATGTAAACTGAATCTTCCATTCTCGAAATAAAGATATGTGTAAATAAGACTTAAATGCATGTCCTGCATGTTCCCTGGAAAGCTTCCTAGGGACAGTTAACAATGATGTAAGATACAGTTGACAAAAAAACTAGAATTTTGGATGTGATAAAAGGCATGCTTCAAACTTTCTATATAAGAGGGGGAAAAGGTAAATGCGGAATAATTATCATACCCTCAGTTGACACAGTAAGCAATGCACTGCCTATAGCTACACATATAAGTAAAATCAAAAATCTCTAGACTTTAATCATACCCCAGTAAAAGTCTGAACTTTTCTAATCCAAGAAAATTTCAGCCCAGTATTCAGAGCATGAAAAGCTCCAAGTTAGAAATGAAATCAGTTCTTTTCTATTTTCTTTTCCTTCTTATCTATCGTTCCCTCTTTCTCGTGATCCGGATTTTTAATATAAAGAGCCAACTGTCAGAAACAACAACATAGAGCATAATGGGCACTCAGTTAGACCCAGAGACATGTTGACTCCATAAGCACCTTACTCTTGTTATCATACAATGAGAATTCAAAGCCTCCAAAGGATTCAAATATAAATTGCACATTTCGTCTAAACAATATAAAGAACTTCAAGACAGTCTTGATAATGATGCCAATTTCATAAAGCATCTAAAATTATGAAATGGATAGATAGACATATCCGGAAGCATATGAATACCTCAACAGCATCAGCTACAGTTGTGGCCATGTCGTATGTTATCTCTTCAAAGGTTTCATCCAAGAAAAACACTATAGTTGTAAGCTTTTTACCAGTCAAAACAGCATCGATTTCCTCGCGTCCAGGTATTATATGTCGTGGTCCAGCCTTAACAGAACGCTTTAAAGCGTTTAAAGTATTCATTGCAAGGACTTGCACTTCAGAATCACTACTGGCACTGTGTGCCACAGTATGTACATATTCAGACAAATAGCCACCAATTTCCTTGCTGGGAGGCATGCAGGATCCACATAAATACATGAGCTCCCATGCCTTAATCAAAGAGTGCCTATCGATAAAAGAAGCATAAGGTCAACCAAACATCACCAAGTAACATGAATAATGAGTGAAAAAATAAAAAGGATTAAGCAACTTCTTTACCCAGATGAAAGAACTAGGGAAAATAAACTGATTAACACTTACAAATTTCAGAAAATCTACATTGAAAATGTACAGAAATCTTCACAACCACAGACAGAGAACCTACAGACATACCTATCAGGATTGTTTCTTGTCTGCTTAGAAATTTGCATAAAGAGTTCATCCCGAAGTTCAGAACGCTTCAAAGCATGCTTGTATAGTTTGCTAACAAGTTCAATGCTTTCATCTAAGCTAATTGGGGTAACTCGATCAGAGGAATCAACTCCCATATACTTCAGGATGACTTGGAACAGCTTAACTGCTCTACTAACAAGATCACTGTTTATTTTCAGAAGTGAGGTTGGGATAGGATCCTGTCAAAAAAGTACAACCTACCTTTAGTATACAATATTAGGAAGAAAATATGAATGTCCAGACACTGCACATATAACCTTCTGGAAGCACAGCATATCCTCAAAGGTGAACTTCTCTCGAACTTGCAATCCCAGTGTCTTTTTGGAGAAGAAACCACGTTTACCAGCTGAATGAATCTGCTTCTGCATAGCCCTCAAAAATCCCTCCACCTAAAGGAAGAAACAAATCATCAGAAACTAAATGTTTTGGGTTCACAACCCAAAAGCAACAAATAGCCCGATGGCACAGTGCAGCCTTCAAGAATGAACTAATGCCAAATAATTGAAATTTAAGCTCCAGAACGGAGTCTGTGAATTACAAAAATTGCAAAAAGGAAAAACTTGAACTTTCACCTGGAATTTGTCAATCAATGGTATAGCACCAGCAAGTTCAGGCGGCATAACTGATGAGAGAGTATTGGGCGTGCTACAAGTCAAAACACATAATAAGTTCGCGGGATTGCCATTATTAGTGTGCAGTGAACATAACTGCTCATTTTAAAATGCAACAGGTTCTCCTACCAAAAGAGAAAATTTTGGGGGAAAAAATAGGAAAAGACGGCTCAGAGGCATTAGATGAGGAAATCGAAAAACTTACGGTGGAGCAAAGTTGGAACCATCAGAATCATAATCATCACCATTTGAGGTGGCATAAGAGTTGTGAGAATGGGCATCAAACCCATTACTAGAGCCAAATGAGGACCTGCTTGATCTCAAGCTTTGTGCCATATCAGACGTCATTTCCAGCCAGAAGCACAAACATCCAGAAAGTCAAATTTAAACTATCCCTCTCCCTAAAAGCCTTCTCCTTTCTTCAACTCCTCTATCACAATCAACGTTCTACAAGCTCTTCAATTGTCTCGAAAGACAAATAGCAATCAACACAGAATTCTGAAAAGGTAAAACCATTAACAAAGAAACCACATTTACCCTCTAATCGAAGCTAAGTAAAACCAAACATCATTAAAAGCTAGAGAAACACTAAAATATAACAGAAATTACGCACACAAAAAACAAGCAGAAACCAGCAAATCCCCTCGATTAATTAAAATTTAAGCCAAGATCAGAGCTTGTAAACCCCAATCCGTGAGATCCAGCACAAATCGCCGGAAAAAAATTAATAAATTAACATCATCGAGCTTCAAGAACTGCAGCGTTCACAAGTCCCCAACACTTAACAGGAGATTCAGATCAAAAATAAAAAAATAAAAAAACGAAGCACTGACAGACGACATTAGTACAGAAAACCAGAGACAAAAACCAGCGCCAATATACAGCAAGCAAAAAGTACCCACACAAAGTATGAACAAATCCACATACAAGCAATGCCACGAAAGTGAATCAAAGCACAAAATGTACCCCGAAAACAGATGAATGCGTGACGAAGGAATGTCTCTCGCCCAGCCAGTGAGAGAAAGAAGACAGACACAGAGAGAGAAGAGAGAGAGAGAGAGGAGTGAAGGAGGGAGAAAGAAGATAGTGAGGGTCACGAGAGTTTTTTAAAAATTTTCTTTCGAGCTGTGATATTCAAACCCCAAAAAAAAAGAGGAAATTGCACTAATTTCTTGAATTTTTTCCGAATAAATAGAATTTTAGTACCGATTTAATTAAGAAAAAGGGATTTGTTTTCTTGAGTTTGTCCGTTTCTTACAATTGGATCGTGCTCCTCATCTTTTTTGAAACATCCCTATTCTTTTATTGTACTCTCCAAATTACAAGTTTTCAATCATCTTGCATATATGATATATTCTACACATGATGTACTAACCTTACATTACCATAATTGGTAATTTGTTCATTGAGTTGGGTAAGCACGGATCACTTTTATTTTAGGTGTTATAGACATTAGGTGTTATAGACAAATTATATTTGTCTATATTATTATAAAGAGATTAGGTGTTATAGACATAAGATGACGATTTTGACACTGTTGCATCAATTTTTTTGTGATTCCGAAATACTCTTCAACTGATGACTTATTCAACTTCCTAGTTTTACATTTACTTAATTGTTCAATTAATATATTTTATTTTTATTTATAATATATTTTAAATCCTAAATGATTATTTATTATATGCACATTAGAATGGTGTGGCATAACAGCTACTATATGAATAATGGATTGGTAACACTCATTTTTCAGATAAATTTCCCTAATTTTTTTGTATTAAATAGTTTTGAAATATCAACTATATCTATACATAATCGATATCAAATTATAACTCTAAAAAATCGTAAAAATATTATAAATAACGTGGTTTTTTTTATATAATATAAGTAAGATACGAGCACCATATTATGTTTATGTGTTTAATATTACATAATTTATCCGTAAAATTATTTGTTTTTCTAATTTAATTTTGAAATTTGTATATAGTGTGTATTTTTTTAATTTTGACTTTTTTTTTTTTTTTTTGCATACTTTTCGATATAATTGTCATCGTATATGAACACATAAAACTTATTTGTAATATTTTATCCCGAACTTCCAATATCGGTACTAGTAATTCAAATATCTTTTAATTATTCAATAAAAAATATGAAATTTACTGTTGCTTAAATATTAAAGATTAATCAAAAGTTATTATTGAAAATAAAAGTAAGGTGCTTGAGATAATAATGGTAGAAAAATTGCATTTTCTAATATTATTAGTGAATTCCTATAAATTTAAATACTTATGATTGCTTCAAGGTAAAGAAGAAATAACTAGGTTGGTAGTTCAGAATTGAGTAGTATAGAGAGTACAATCATTGCATACAAATATAAATAAATAGTAATAATAATACCACATATATTATTACTTCATGAGCTAACTCCAAAAAAATAATTGTTTTAGCAATGATTAATAATTATGGCACATAAATGCCTTAAAAAGTACTATTTGCTAAGGAAAAATAAAAGCATTAATTGAAAAGGGGAAATTATGAATTATTCCTTACATTATAAATATTAATAATTAAAATATTCTGGTAAATTAATAGTATTATTTACGAGTCTATGACCAAACAAATCGATTTGAAAGTTTAGTATAAGTAGCAGTTAATCAACATTAACTATAATTTTAGTTACGATCGAAGCACTCGTCATGATTCTCAATTACAATGAAAATATTATTTATGGTTTTTTACAGTGGTTGATGTTTTTGCCTCAGCCTTGAAACAATGGTTCATAATCGTTGGGCGTGATTATAATTTTTCTTATATATGTTGAGTTCAAAATTTATCATTTGCACATTTTGTTGTTTTACCTTCATAAAGTTTTCAAAGTATGCATTTATTTATGATAAATTATATTTTATCATCGAACTATAACGCGATTTTTGTATTTTTCTACTTAAATTACATTATACTTACCATCCAAAGTACTCGAGATTTGCACTTGACCACCTTAAATAACATTTTCAGTGGAAAATTTCACTGAAAAATGAATCTCATATGTGTAACATTCTATTTTTTTAAAAGCAAAAACATGAATCCAATACAAGGTATTTTTCTGGTTAATAGGAAATGATCGTGAGAGGATGATTTATTTAGAATAAAATACGAAATTGACAATTTTACCCTTAAAAAATAGCATGTGTCTGCATGTATCTTTTAATGGAATCTTCACTGAAAAGTGATTTGAGATTGTAAAATGCAAATCTCGTATTCTTTAATCATAAAGTTTACAAAATAATTTAGATGGAAAGCATAAAAATACCATAATTTAAATTGTAAACTATAATTTATTATTATTATTATTATTTTATCTACATTACTTAACAAAAGCCCACAAAATAAAACTTAATTTCAAGAAACCAAAGACAATAAAAAGAAAATGATAAATTATATTTTTATCGTTCGAACTATACCTGTTTTTATCTTTTTTATCTAAACTTTTTTTGTATCAATTTATCATATCAACTTTAGAAAATTTACACTTTGTCATAAGTGAAATTTTTGTTGATTTTTTGTTTAAAAAATATTACACGCAGTGTATATGTGATATTTAAAAGTAATGTTACGTGATATTTTTCACATGTGCACTGCATATAATATTTTTTAGCAAAAAAAAGTAACAAAAAAAAAAAAAAGAAATCATATATAATAAAATGCAAATTTTCAAAGTTAAATGATAGCTTAACATTTAAAAAAAACACTAATACGACAAAATGTACAAATAAACATAATCTAACCTAAAAAAACAAGTGTTTGGGAATGGAATATGGAGCATGGATTGTTAGTTGGTGAGCACCACTGTTAGTGGCTACGTCACCAAAATCACATTTATAGAAACAAATATTCTACCAAAAAACAAGAAGAAATTATGCTTCCATATAATTGAAGAAAAAGCCATTGCTTCTGACACAATATGTTTGTGACGTGTCACTTACCCTACACCTACAACTGTATATGACATGATCACCCTCCAATTTCTTGGATACAAAATTACCACCCTGTTTGGTTTATCTATATTTATACTAGTCATCGTGGCACGCCATTATATATATACATATAATAAATAATTTATTATAATTTAAAATATATTATAAATAAAAGTATAATATAGATATAAATTAGTATTTCGAGCCACGGTGTCTAGTACTATATAAAAAATAAAAAGTATTCCACACTCATAAATGGAGGTTACTTATACCGCAACATCAATTTTTTATAAAATCAAAAATGCCCTTCAACCAATAGAGTAACTAATTTATTTAACTTTTCAAATTTTATATTATTATTTTTCTTTCTTTTATTTCTAATGTAATGCGTTGATTTGTATATATATATATATATTTATAATATTATTTCTAACATATTTTGAAGTATGAAAAAATTTGTTCATCATATGCATGCAGGAACGACATGCCACAACGGCTAGTATAGTATAGATATAATAGATATTAGCATAGATAAAGGGAGGGGATTTATAAATTCAAAATAATAGTTTTATACCACTACACTAAATTATTCTAATACAAAAAATGCTCTTCAACTTCTCAATTCATGTTAAGTTAACTACTTAATGAAGTTTTTTTTTTTAAGAAATTAATTTCATGCAATTATATGTACTTAAAAAAATTAAATTTACTCTCATTTTGTTTAAGCTTATCGTGAATTGAATATATAATATATTAGCATTTATTTTTACATGTACATATAATCATCGTTATTATATATCATATATTGTACAAAGTATCATTTTTAATTTAATTCGAGTAAAATATGTATTGAGAATTAATGCATTAAAAAAGAAGTTACCAGGTAGTTTTTTTTTTATATGTGAGGTTGTACAGAAACCACAAATTTTAATATAAAAAAATAATTATGAACGTCAATAAAATAAAATCATTACTAACAAATTATACGTGCAGATATTATGTGCCACCTTATTTATATAGTATTATTTAAAAAAATTATAAGCTTATACATTTTATAAAATATGTTTTAGAATTTATAATATATTAAAATTTTATTTTAAATTAAACTCTTGAAGTGTTATGATAAACTAAGGTAAAATGAAATTTATAAAATATTAGTAACGATAAGTTTATAATTAATTTGGATGAGTTTGCTAAGATTTTAAAAAGAAATTAGAAATTTCTTATATATATATATATATATATAAAATTATAAGCTCGTGATGTCTTTTTTTAAAGAAAAAAATAATTATTTGTATATATTATAAGCTCAACAAACACGGCTAAACTTATTTATAAAATCTTATAAGTTGATGTATCTTATAATATGTTCTTTAAGATGATACGATGCTCGATCTTATTCTAAAAACGAGGTATTGAAGTGTTTGAATAAAATAAGATCATACAACTTATAATATATTACTATTGATAAATTTTTAATTAATTTAAAAAAAATTAACTAACTTCTTAATTTTTTAAAAATAAATCGAAAACTCTTTACTTTTTCTGAAGGATTTATGCGATATGGCAATATATTTCGGGCATAATTAACGCTATGCAATTTAATAAATAGCTGAAATTAAGGAAGGACTAAATTATCAAAGAGGAGAGTGAAATTACTAAAGTGTCCTTAGAGAAGCTACCGGATATACCCATGACTAGTGAGACGCTAGACAAATCTTAAATACGACTTATTTAAATAGATGCACTATGTTTGTTTTTATTTTTCATTTTTTTTTCGAAATAAGTCAAAACATACATAATGTTTGATATCACACAGAAACATTTTATCTAGGTGTTTTTAACTGTTTTATTATAAATAAAAACATAGATATACACACACATATATACATAACTATATATATAAAAAGGGCTAAAATCAAAAGACATGATTTGACAATGAATAGTGATTTTTGTCTCCCAAAACACAACATTAAACATACAACCTTATTAAAAAAAAGATATGATTTGATAATGAACAGTAATTTTTATCTCAAAAAACATAACATCAAACATATAATACTTATTTTAAATTATGTCAAAAAATAAATCCAAACATACACACTATCTCTAACACATACTTATTTATCTTTGTTTTTCTCTCTCTATCTCCACCAAACACAACAAAACACTCAGAAAACGAATCCAAACACTACGATGAATTCTTAGGAGTATTTCGGGAGAAATTTTAGAGTGAGAAAAGCTGTACTTGGACAATAAATCACATTTATAAACATTCAACTTGAAAATGAAACTCGTAACACTACAAAAATAAATTGATTATTTTTTATATTATAAATTACTTTCATTTGAAAAATATATACTTCAATCAAATAAAATTAATATAAAAATTTAATTTTAATCATAGGTAATCAATGTCTACTATATATTTAGCTATTTAATCATGACGAATATTTTTACTACAGCTTGTAGAAACAACCAGTAACAATTTGTTGTGCAATCATAATTAATTAATATTCGCTATAATTTTTTTAATCGTTGACCATAATAATTAATCTTGATAAAAACAATAGGATAATTGCACTCCCATTCCCTGAGGTTTTGTGTAATTACATGTAGTTCTCCCGTGGTTTGGGAAATTGCATCTGGCACTCCTGGAATTTGCTTCCGTCTAACAAATAAATTCTTTCGATAATCAAAATTAACTGAATTTGCTAATATTAACGAAAAAAAATTGAATAAAAATTGATATTTACCATCGATTGACTTACTAATTTATAGCAGGTTAAACAATTTTTTTTCTGACTAAATTATTTTCATAACGGTGAAAATATACCCCCTCACATGCATTAACACGTGAAGGCATATCAGGGTAATTTGATCATAAAAAATTTATTTGATTTGCAATAAATCAATAATAAGTCAACCAGTGGTAAATATAGATTTTTTTTTCAGTTTCTTTTTGTTAATACAATCAAGTTTGATAAATTTTGACTAATCGAATGACTTATTTGTTAGACAAAAGCAAATATCAGGGGTGTTACATGTAATTTTCTAAATTATAAAGAATTTATGTATAGTTATACCAAATCTTAAAAGAGAAAAGTATAATTATCCTATAAAAAAGAAGTGTAATTATAAATATATATATATATATATATATATGTACATATATTTCCTTTAATGTAGATGTAGTCAAGGACATGCTAGTAAATTGACATGTGGTCATGAGAACACCCTATGGTTTAGATGAAAGCAAGGCATTTATTGAGGTCACATGTTTCACACAGTGAGGTAGTTAAAATAAAATGCCAAGCCCCTTTTTTCCTTTCCCATTTATGTGATTCACTTAAATTATCAATCAATAATAGGGCAGCCAAGCCACTGTCTTTAGCTGGTCAAAGAATCCTAGGTGTCTACACTTATGTGGGTGGAACATGTGGCACAAGAATGTATGGATTATTACAAAAAATTTTGGAATTGCTCGAGACGGGTCCAATCGAATCGAATCGTTTATTATAATTTATTTAATGTATCATAATTTTAAAATTGTAAAAATTTGAAAATTAATAGTGATAGAGTTTATCTTATTATTAGTTAGTAAGATGATAGAGTCACTTTTTTTTTTTTTTCTAGAAATAAATTGTAAATTTTTGTGACTCCACTAGAAGTATAGAACCCACTGACCACCAAAAGTTGTGGTCAAATGATTAAGATCGAATGCTGTCAGATTCATAATGTGGTTTTCAATTATTGTGTAAAGCATTTGGGTATTATTAAACAAACGTCCTGTTCTATGTGTGTTTCCCACGTGATTAGGGCTCTTGATGGTAATAGGTCAGCTATACAGACTTTAGTCGCCATACATGGTACAAGCATAAACCTCCTCCTCCGTGCACGTGCGCGCCTCCGCATTCTTACTTTCAGATAAAAAAAAGCGGAACCCATTGACTTAAATAAAGGTATATCAATTGAACATTTTCTAAGTAGAATAAAAAACACAAAAAAAGTATCTTATATCTCAAAATACAAGAACTATCTTGTAATAAACCACAGGAATTTTTTCTTTTTTTTAAAAAAAAGTTTAGAACGTAGACACTGAAGAATACATTTGTTAACTTCTCTTGACAGACAACTAAAACAAAATTATTCATAATTTAAGTCGTACAAAATATGCACGATGTCGGTATTCCACTGTCCACATTTAATATTGTGTTATACCGTGTTTTATCTCTGATGGTAATTAAATAGAAATAAAGCCGGCGAAGCCAATATCGCCGGCTAAGACAGCAGAAATGAAATGGGAGTAGAATTTTGGAGGAAGATAAATGATTAGCTAAAATAAATTAAGTCACGAGGAAAGAGGGTTGTGCAACCATTTATTATATTATTGTGTCAACTTGTGAGGGAATTGATATGAGGCAGGCCAAATCATGAGCCTACTTCCAATTCTCAAATGTCCAAACTAACTCAACATTATTATTCTTTTGACTTTCTTTATCTAATAATACAAAAAAATGTGACCAACGTTGTAAAATATTAGTTTTTTTTTTTTTTTAAATTATAATGTTGCAGTCTGAATTTAAAGATTTCGATAGTTGTTCTATCTCATAAATCTGTGTGGAAAATTTGCTGAATCATTCTGCATAATATGTACAAGTTCTTCTGGGCAGATTTTTTTGCAAATAGGAAAGATGCAACGAATTTAGCAAGATAGTTTACGATTTGGTTGTCTTCCCTGTATTCGAAAATAAGGTTAGTTTGGTGGGTTGCAGTTAATGTTTTTGGATTGGAGTGTTGAGCATGGTCCAACATTACGATCAACTATAGGGGTAAAATTATAATTGTAATGCTTTCAAATGCCACTGGTGCAAATCGTTGATGGTAATTTTTTATTGTAATTTATTTAAGATAATTATAGTTGAGAATTTGACTACTATCAGTTCCTAACACTTCAAACCTATGATGCACGGACACGATACGACACGGACACAACAACATGAAAAATGTAAAAAAATTAGGACATGGCACGACATTGACACGGCTATATATAATTTATATTTTATTATATATATTCTCAATTTCTCATAAAATTAAAATATTCAATATAAAAAATATTATGATAAAATATAAAATAAGCATGTCTTACATCTATATTTTTAATCAAATGTGCTTCAAAAATATACATACTCAGTTTATTTAAAAAAAAACAATAAAAAATTTCTAATAATTTAAATTAGTAAAATTATCGTAAACATGTCTCGAATTTTTAGTAATTTCATCCTAATACTTTTAGTTTAAGAGGAATGGATTAATTCTTTTTCTATTTTATTAAGCCTAATTTTTTTAAAAAAAATATAATTTTTTTTTAAAAGTGTCCAAAACGTGTCAGATACGTCAACAACCGTCTTCGTGGCGTGTCTGACGCCATGCCCCCTTTTTTTTAAAGTTTCGAACACTTCAATACCGTATTCGTGTCCGATACGTGTTCGACATTGTATCAAATAATTTTTCGAAATGTCCGTGCATTATAACTTTAAACACTCCTCTTGGAGGGGAGCGTGATGGGATGGGTCATCACCTATCAGCTTAAGCAATAGAACAAAAATGTAGGGTTAGTTCCAATAATAATATGAGAAGTATGAACTTATATGTGGCTGGAAGAGATATTTCTTAGGAAGCCCATAGTTTAATTATAGGGATAATTATACTCCAGTTATGAAGTTTAATGTAATTATATGTAGGTTTTTTCTAATTTGAGAAATTATATTTAACACTTATAAGATTTGCATCTGTCTAACAAATAAGTTTCTCTATTAGTAAAAATTCATTGAATTTGCTGAAATTAGCCAAAAAAATTGAATGAAAATTGATATTTATCTTTGATTGACTTAAAACTGACTTATCACAGGTCGAATAATATTTTTTTGGACTAAACTATCTGTATAACGGTGAACATATACATCCTCACATGCATTAATGCGTAAAGATGAATGAGAGTAATTTGACCATAAAAATATTTGTTTCACCTACTATAAGTCAGTAATAAGTCAATTGAGGGTAAATATAAATTTTTTTCCTGATTTTTTGTTAATATCAGTTAATTAGAAGAACTTTGACTAACGGAGGAATTTATTTGTTAGACGAAAGCAAACTTCAAAGATGCTAGATATAATTTTTCAAACCGTATGAGATCTATATATAATTACACTAAATCTTAGGAGATGAGAGTGTAATTATTTCTTAACTTGTGTAATTATTCCTTAACTATATTACCTATTGTGATGCTTTTATTCTTTCAAGTAACAAATGATGCGGTCAGGGTCCCGACACACGAACTCGGTGTTAGGAAATTGGAACGGATTGGACTAAGCTATTTAAATTATCGAGTGAATATATGATTGAGAAAATGAAAAAATGAAAAATACAAGTGGAGAATAATAAAGAATTAATCAAAAGTAATTATTTGCCAGTATATTGCAGATTCAATGTGAAAATAAAAGAATGAAAAAGTATTATTTCCAACTGCTTTATTGTTCTAGTGAAGTTTCAATACATTCATTTTGTTTTATTTAAGACAAATTTGTAATTCTTTTGTACTGTAATTTTTAAAATGAAATAAAACCATAATTTACTATAATGGAAAAATAAATACTTACTTACATGCATTTATTAGTAGGCCCCTTAAATTTTAGCATAATTAGCGTGTAATTTGTATCATCAAATGTGTAACGCATAGCTCAATTGACGAAATTGAGATCCCAAATCTAGCTTATTTTAATAATAGTTGTTGGTATACAATAATAGTAGTATGGGGTACCTATACTTATTTGATAGGGATAATTACACTCCCCTCCCCTAAGATTTGTTATAATTATATATAGACCCCCAGTGGTTTGAAAAATTACATTTAGTACCCATACGATAGTTAAAATTAACCAAATTTACTGATATTAACAAAAAATTGAATGAAAATTAAAATTTACCCTTAGTTGGCATAATACTAACTTATTGCATGTCAAATCATTAACACGTGAAGACATATGAGGGTAATTTGACCATAAAAAGATTTATCTGACTGCTATAAGTCAATAATAAGTCAATCGAGGGTAAATATATTTATTTTTTTTTCCAATTTTTTTCTGTCATATCAAACAAATTTGATGAATTTTGACAAATGGAGGGATTTATTTATTAAACAGGAGCAAACCTCATGGGTGCTAGACGTAATTTTTCAAACAACAGGGAGTTTACGTGTAATTACACCAAATTATAGGAGAGGGGAGTGTAATTATCCCTATTTGATATTGGTATTTGACGTATACTAATTATTGAAAATTACAATACAGATGTAGTTGTGGCCAATTCACTCAAAAAAAAAAAAAAAAAAAGGCGGAATATGCTAATATTTATTTATTTTTTTTAATTATAGAAACAGAACGGGAAAAAAAAAGCTCAATTTTTTTTTTTTATAAAAAGGAAATTTTGAAAAATTCAATTCAAGACTGCCTACTTTATAAACTCGTATAATCAATTTGTGTGTAGGGTCAATGCAGGGACATGCAACCCTTTCTGCACTTGCATAGATTGAGCTAAGGTTGAAATAATGGCACTACTAATAATTGAGATAAAATTATTGGAAAAAAAGAAATTAAATATGCGAAAGCATATATGGAGCCATAATTTAATTCTTTTTCGTGCCCGATTGATCATGTGATTGAGGAGGTTAAATTTGTATTTCGAGGAAAAACATAATTTTTGTGCCGTTTTATTTAATAGTTACTTTGAATTAAATTTCATCAAAGTCACATTTTTATTAAACTAGTTCGATTGCACGCGTTTCCCGCGAGCATACAAAAAAAATTATTATAAGAGATGATAAAAAGAAAAATTATGAAAAGAATAAATTATAACTATAAATTATAATAAATATGAAATTAAGGTGAAAGATGAATGTGGGGTAGTGGGTAATGGGTAGTTAAGAAAAATAAATAATTATGAAATTATTAAAAAATATTAAAATTACTAAATTGACTAATTTTTTTAAAGGAAAGAAATGCAATGGAGGGTAAATTTTGGCATTCTAAAGTTGGTACGCCAAATGAGTTTTCTTTTATATTAGTATAGATATTTTAATGCTATAATCCGTAGCTTTTTTTTTAATCCTATTACAGTTATTTTTCACCTAATTATCAGTTATGCCCATTAAATGATTTTTAATAGAAATTGTATTAGTTTTGAAATTTAACTATAATCTGCATTTGTATAATTAATTATGAACATGTTGTGAATTCAAAGGGTATAATTATTTTTTTAAATTAATTATTATAAAATCAATTATCTTATAATAATTATGCAGTCGTGGACCAAAGTAGCCCTTAATAGATCGTAGAAAATTAATGACAGGAATATACGAAACATTTGCATTTAAAATATAAAATTGCAATCAAGAATTATGGAAATAAAAAATAAGGCCATTAATACCATAATTAATATAAAAATTAACTTCAATAATCCCCTATTTTATTTCTTTTACCCTTTTAGATATGAATAATTATTGCTCATGATTTTTTTTAATTTTTTTTTTCTAGTTTGAAAACCGTTGGGATCGTCATAAATCGAAGAAAAACTTCTTGATCTAATTGGGTTGGCAGTTGGGCTGGTTGGATGAAACTTAGCCGGCAATGGACTTGGGGCTAAGTAAATGAGTTTAGGTAGGCTTGTCAATGAGTAGGGTTGATCATATCTAAATTCAATTTCTTTTTTCTAGATTTATTTTACTACAAATTTAAATTAATTTTTTTATTTTCTATTTTCTATAATACGTAATTTAAATATTAAAATATTAATATACAGTAATTATTTTACTGAAAAAAATAATTTTATACAGTAATTAATGTATTTAAATTACGTATTTTGATCAATTTTAATACATAATATCAAGTAAAACAGAATAAAATATAAAAAAAAGGATCAAATATATGTACATGTACCATCCAAATAAATATGTGATTTGAGATAGATAAATTTAAATATTTACAAAAATACAAATATATACATTGTTAATAAAATTATACACACTTTCCCTTTATTTGAATTGAAAGAAAAAAATTAAATATACTAAGTAATATAATAACATAGATTTTACTTGCCCCCGTACCTGTGTTCATAGACATTTGCAGGGTCAGCGTATCCTCTCGTGCGCTTCCTAATACTAAGTACAAACATATTTGTTAGAAAAAATGATTTAGTTGTAAAGAGGTGTAACAAAATGCTATCCACTAATATTCACACGCCTTAAATTCTTAGAGGCTTTGGTGATATTCCAAGAACAAATAGAGAGAGTATTTTGGGAGAGTTTTATATGAGAACACACGTCATATGAATTATGTCTCTTGTATCCATAGGAGCACCGATTTATAGGTGTATACAAGAGGAGTCATGATGCAACATAAACTTAGGAGACTACTAACACTGTATTAGAAGAGGTCTCATCCAAGAGGAGTCCTCCCAACTAGATATTTGGGAGACTACAAACACTGTATTAGAAGAAGTTTCATCCAAGAGGAATCCTCCCAACTAGATATTTGGGAGACTACAAACTCTACAAAATATGAATGCATGTCTTATATCTCCCACTCATACATATTTCACATGGTCTCTCCAAACTAAAATTTCTCATCTCTCATTCCCTCTTTCATACAGGGAATAAGGCGTGCGACCAAGCTTGAAAAGAAATGTGAGGAGAGTTGCATTAAGTCATCTCAAAACTAACATAACTCTTCAACTCAAGAAAAAACTCGCTGTACCAAACATTGTGGTTGCACTTGATCAAACATCTCTAGATCCCTCAATGAATAAATAGAGCATGTTTAACCCTCTCAAATATACTTCTCTGTTCATGACTAGTCAGATATTTTCCAACTTAAGTTGCCCGGGATATGAACAATAGAACATAAGTGCTTCACCAACTTAGTTCTTCCTCGGCCTCCCACATCAATTAGTTTGGCCTTGACAACTTTCCTAGACATGCTCCAACATACCGCATCACTCATGGCCATTGGATAACATGCTAAAGTAGTATCATCAAGCTTACACCTTATGACATGGTCCAGAGTCCCAAAGGGTACAAGAAATTATATGGGCTCACACAATGATGAAGCAGGGACCCATTCAATCACTCCTTATGATAGGTCGTCTTAAAGCACATGTAGTATGAACACATGTTATGATGAAGCTCCCACTTAACTTGGGCATGCAATTGCTCTTAACATCATATGAACCTGAGTCCAATCGCTATCCAAGCGCCTGACTTGCGTACCCCAGATAGTCACTCTCTTAATGCCTTCTAATAATTTGCATGTTCAGCTTCAAATAGGCCTCTTGAAGTTTGGACATACTTCATAGTCGATCAAAATACATGATCTCATCTTAAATCCTCTAGCTAAGGCGATTATTCGTTATTCGTTATTCGTTATCTATTATCATTTTCCATTTCTGAAGTGCGAAGATGATCAATCGCATGACTCATTTATGTCAAATGATCTCTTAAGTCTCATCCCACTCGCTGTCATAGCGCTAGGGCAATTGCCCATGTGAGAGGGCCAATCACAGCCTAATGACATTTCATACATTTGAAATAGACACAGTACGCTAACAGAATTAAGAATCAAATATTCTTTATTGATAAAAAATGTTCTTACAGGCTCAATGTTGAAATCCTATGGAGTCCCATACTACTCACATGCCTATGGAATGCGTCTCTACGCAAAGGCTTAGTAAAAGGATCAACAATCATATCATTAGTAGGAATATGCTTGAGAACCACTTCTCCTTGCGCAATACTATCACGCATGAAGTGATATCTGGTATGTATATGCTTTGTCCTCCCGTGGTACTTGGGGTCCTTTGCATATGCTATCGCGGCTGTGTTATCACAATAGATCACAACAACATCATCAATATGCACCAAAATGCGCAGACTCTTAAGGAATCTCCACAACCAGATATCCTCTTGGACTGCTAATGTACAAGCAACATATTTTGCTTCCATGGTAGACAAAGAGATGCAAGACTGCTTTTTGCTACACCAAGTGATAGCAGCGCCTCCTAATAAGAATGCATATCCCGATGTGGATTTGGGCTAAAATGCATAAAACCCCCATGTGTTTTAAAAAGTCCGCTAAAAACCCCCTTCTATTTTAAAAATAGGCTAAAAACTCCCTTGTGTTTTTTAAATGTAGCTCAATTGCCTCTTTTCGTTAAATATAACTAACGGCGTTAACTTTTTTAAAAAATGATCGTCATACCATTATTTAATATATATTATTTCGTATTTTAATAACCGTTAGATTTGTATTGATTATATCAGAACCGTCAGATCTAATCAATTAATTTTAACCGTTGGATTTTAAATGTATCAAGGGCTGATATTTTATTGATTAAAAATATGTATTATAAAAAAGAAATTAGTCCCTAACCCATCCCCACCCAGCTGGCTACCACCCCCCCTCCGCCTCCGCCTCCGCCTCCCCCAAATCACCGGCACCCCTACCCCACCCCCCCCCAAATCATCGACACCGGCACCCCTACCCCCAGCCCGCCGCCTCTCGCCGTGCCCCCCCTACACAACCCTCCCACCTCCTCTCGCCGTGCCCCCCTACTCAACCCTCCCACCGCCTCCCGCGTCCGCTCTCCACCCGAAATCGCGTCGCCAGAACAAGGATGATGGTGACGGCATCGCCTTCTACGGGCGACGCCCACCCCGACGGCGACGCTGTCGCCGTCGCTCTTTTTTGTGGGGCGGCGACAGTTTTTTCTTTTTTCTTTCAATTTTAATTATATATTATATATATTTTTAGTTTATTAACACTAATTTTAAATAATTATAATAATTAATTAAAAAATAATTTTAATAATTAAATATATATTTTATTTAGTTAAAAATAATTTTACAAAATTATAATAATTATTATACTTAAATTGAATTAAAGAGATATTTTAAATAATTAAAAAGATTTCACAATTATAATTTTTAAATTTCAATTTTTTTACAATTATAAAAATGATTTAAATTTAAATATAATTTGATTTAATATTTCAATTTAATTAAAATTTTCAAATATATATATAATTTTTTTCAAGTTTTTAGGTCAATATATTTATTTTATTTTTTAATAGATGAAAATGCAAAAGAATCACTCAAAACAAATAAAAATACATACATGTGAATATATAAATACCATGAGGGTATTTTAGTAAAAAATAAAGTCAAAATCAGTGAAAAAACATGCCCAAACGCACAAGGGGCGCGTGTAACGCACCTTCCATTAATTACTAATGAAAAGGGTGTTTTTTGCTGAGTTTTACAAAACACAGTGGGGGGGTTTAGCCTATTTCGAAAACCCATGGGGGTTTTTAGCTTTTTCAACAAAACACAGGGGGGTAAAATGCATTTTAGCCGTGGATTTGCGTTCATCTCTATTGCTGATCTATCAACATCACTATATCCAATCAGCCTTAAACTTCCCCATGGTAGCACAAAGCCAGATCACTTGTTCTTTTTAGGTATCTAAGTATCCTCTTGACTGCTACCCAATGGTCGGGCCCAGGATTACTTTGATACATACTCACCATTCCAACAGCAAAGCACAAGTCTGGTCGAGTACACATTATAGCGTACATCAAACTTCCTACAACACTAGCATACAGAATCTTAGCCATGCGTTTATTTTCTTCTTCTGTCTTAGGGCATAACTCTTTGCTAAGAACACAACTTTTGTCCATGAGTGTGTCAACAGGATTAGCATTGTGCATACAAAATCGCTCTATGATCCTTTTGATATAAGTCTCTTAAGACAAGCTTACAAGTTTCTTAGAGCGGTCTCGGTGTATCTTTACGCCAAGTATGTACTCAGCTTCTCCCTTGTCCTTCATCTCAAAAGTTGAGGACAACCACTTCTGAGTGACGACTATCATCTCCATGTTATTTCCTGCCAATAGGATGTTGTCCACCTACAATGAAAGAATAAAAAAATTCTTCTCACTTCTCTTGACATAGACACAGTGATCCTCCTCAACCATCGTAAAGCCAATCGAGGTGATAACTTGATGAAATCAATAGTACTGCTGCCTGGATGATTGTTTTAGGCCATAAATGGAACATTTCAAGCGGCACACTTCGCGCTTTTACCCCATCTCCTGAAAACCTTCAGGTTGATCCATATAGATCTCTTCATCCAGTTCTCCATTAAGAAATGCTGTCTTTACATCCATCTGAAATAATTCCAGGGTGGGCGACAATGACTAGGATTAAGCGAACAGAGGCAAACCTCACCACTGGGGAAATGTCTCTTAATAATCTATAACATCTTTCTGAGTATAACCTTTCGCCACTAGCCGAGCTTTAAATTTGTCGATACTTCCATCTGCTTTATGTTTGACCTTTAGAAACCACTTGTTCCCTATGGTCTTACACCCAGTTGGAAGATCAACCAGCTCCCAAACACTATTCTTAGCCATGGAGCTCATCTCCTCTTTCATTGCAGTTATCCACTCATTTGCATTTAGTGAAGTCACAGCTTCTTCATAAGTAGCTGGTTCATCAATATCTACAGAAGCACACATAAAGGATTTTCCTTCGATCTCGTACCGACGGCGGGGTATTCCTCCACATTTGCTTATTCGCGTTTGTGGATTTTGAAAGTTATGTTCCTCCAGTGAACAACTCCCACTCAATCTAGGATCGCTTTCATTATCTCCATCGATTACTGGGTAAGAATGTGGGGACTCACCATCGATAGTGATAGATGCACCGCCTTGAGGATCTTGTAACTCATATAGTTTAAGATTCCTTTTGACTTCACTTATGCTTGGAAAATACTCCTCGAGGAAATCTACATCGCGGGACTCAATTTGTCATTCCTTTATCAGGGTGTTCACCGTACATCACATAGCCCTTGGAGTGCTCACAATATCTTATAAAGATAAGTTTGCTGGCTCTAGGACCCGATTTTCCATATTTATGAGAGGTACTATACACAAACCCTGCCGATCCCCATGGGTGTAAGCCTTCTAAATTGGGTTTTTTGCCGTGCCATAGTTCTTACGGAGTTGACAAAACGGATTTGGAGGGCCCACGGTTTAAGATGTAGGCAACAGTCAAAATTGCATCTCCCCAAAAGGATATTGGAAGATTTGCTTGCGCCATTATCGATCTGGCCATTTACAGAAGTGTTCGATTCCTCCTCTCTGCAACCCTATTTTGTTGCGGAGTGTATGCAATGTTAAGTGCCATATGATTCCTTTATCCTCACATATTTACTTGAATTACTCAGAAATGTATTCTCGCCCTCTGTCAGTTCTAAGAACTTTAAGGTTCATTTCTCTTTGATTCTCAACCTCTGCCAAGAATCGTTTAAAACAATCAAGCGCTTCTAATCGATGAGATAAGAGATATACTGACTCATAGATCGAATAGTCATAAATGAAAGTGAGAAAATAGAATGCACCATGACGTGCTCTTCCATTCATCTGCCCGCATATGTCTGAGTGGACTAACTTTAAGGGATGAGTAGCTCTTTTAGCCTTCCCAAAAGGCTTACGGAAGGCTTTTCCCGCCATACATGGTTCACATGTAGGAAGGTTAACTTTAGCGAGAGGCCCCAATAGGCCTTTTCGAGCTAACCTTGTTATCCTTTCTTGTCCTATGTGTCCCAATCTCGCATA
The DNA here is from genome assembly GCA_034509725.1 of Sesamum angolense. Classification (NCBI taxonomy): domain Eukaryota; kingdom Viridiplantae; phylum Streptophyta; class Magnoliopsida; order Lamiales; family Pedaliaceae; genus Sesamum; species Sesamum angolense. The sequence goes on from JACGWL010000392.1 coordinate 160,929, forward strand.
CCATAAAACATATATGTCATGTATATTAACAAAAAAAGAAACATAAGAAACACACTCATTTTCTAACTCTGGCATGAAAAAACCATTATCATAAATCTTAAGCCATAGAGGTCTTTTTCAAAATAAATAGACAAACCATTTGTTCAAACAGAAAATAAAAACCATGTCCCATCAAAGCAGTAACTGAAAGTAAATAACATCGAATGTTTGGTGCATAAACTAGAAAAAATGTAATTTTTCGCTACGGCTAATTACTATAGCCAAAAGAAGAAAATCATGGCAAATACAAATCAACCACGACCATTAGCCGTTGTCTCTGCACGTGTGGTCAAACCATTAGTATGGTCAAAACCATGGCAAATATTTTGGCTATGGCTAAAAACCATAGCGAATATTGATTAATCGTGGTAAAAATTTAAGTTTTTGCTTTGATTTTACTTAACCGTAGTTAATAGATTGATTTGCTATGGATTTTAAGCCGTTGCCATTTATAATATAGCCAAAACTCAATTTTGTTGTAGTGATATTGCACATCACTAAGGAGTAACTCACACCCAGAGCTGAGCTTGAGTTGGTATGAACTAATCCCAATGACCTCCTCTTGTGCGCTATTCCATAGCGATGTAATGGCTGCATGCTGGCATTTAATGGTAATTTACGAATCCGGCTTGATCCTTTGTCATATGTTTTATTGCGCCTGTATCTACAATCCAACCAAGGAGAGAGTTAACCACAAAAATATGTGAGCACACAAAAGAACTTGGAGAGCTGGGATTAGGTCTTACCTTCTTTGGCTCAGTGCATTCACGAGCAAAGTGACCCATCTTTTGACAGTTATAGCATTTGACCTTCGCCATATTTTTATTTCCACCCCTTTTCCTCGGCGACGCTTCATAGCCTTATCACATTGTGGGGCTAAGTTCTGCTTTGGCTTTGGCTTTGGCTATGACTTGGTCCTGCACTACTCGATTTGTTCCAACGCTTACCTTTATGGGGCTTACGCTGACCGGCATGTGTGATAAAGGCAGCCTGTTGAGCGCGTTCAAATTCTCTATGGTCAGCCTTAAGTTTAAGATGACTGGCGATACTACCGAACGTCTTTATTTGCTCATTGTGCGCTAGCACCAACTTCAAATGTCCCCAAGTCTACTCAGCTAGCGACCTAAGGACAACCAAAACTTGTTGTTCATCACTGAGATCACGACCAACATTTTGGAGTTCTCGAATCATATCTTTCATCATCAAGATATTGGATCATCGAGTGTTTTAGGTCAAGCACATATTAATTGAACCTAAGGGTTAGAGCCCTTAGTCTCGTAGCCGAAGTGCTACCATATGGGACATTCAAAATTCCCATAACTCTTTAGCCTTTGGATAGTTTTCATATTCACGGATCAGATTATCATTCATGCAGCTTAACATAGTAAAGTGCGCACTCATATCTTGTTCCAGCCACTTACTGTACGTGTCTAATTCGCGACGATATTGGGTAGTTTGTCTATTTCCAGGATCTATTGACTCTGCCATGCTAGTTGTGAGATGATCAAGAATCTTTTTGTGATGCAGAAAATATTGAATTTTCCTATTCCACATTGACAAAGGGCGAGAATACTTTTAGGATGAGCAATTTAATCAAATTTGTGAGGATAAAGGAATCATACGACACTTAACAATTCCATACACTTCGCAACAAAATAGTGTTGTAGAGAGAGGAGGAATCGAACACTTCTGGGAATGGCCAGATCGATAATAACACAAGTAAATACTCCAATATCCTTTTGGGGAGATGCAATTTTGACTGCTGCCTACATCTTAAACCGTGTGCCCTCCAAATCCGTTCCTTCGACTCCGTATGAACTATGGCACGACAGAAAATCCAATTTAGAAGGCTTACGCCCATGGGGATCGGCAGGGTTTGTGCATAGTACCTCTCATAAATGTGAGAAATTGGGTTCTAGAGTCTGAAAACTTATCTTTATAAGATATTGTAAGCACTGAGGGCTATGTATGTACGGTGAACACCCTGGAAGCTTAGGAAAAAAAATCCCATGAAAAGGTCAAATAATTTCATAAATTGGAATATTTAATACTGATTTAGGCCTTTACAAAACCCCCAAAAAATATATAGTTAGCACGGTCAACCATTGGTCAACACGGTCAACCCTTAGTCATAGCTAGTCAAGTGCGGTCAAACCTACAGTCAGCATGGTCAACGCAGTCAATGCGCTGTCAGCGTGATCAACCGGTCAACCCTAAAAAAATTTTCCGGCACCGGCTGCTTTTTCGGCGCCGTTTTCCGACGACTGGTAAGTTTTCTAGCAAAACTTTAAGAAATCATATAAAATGCATTTCACATCTGTTTTCAATGAATCAAACCCCATTTTGAACCTCGTTTCATGCTCTACAACATGACATAAAATTATGCAGATAAAAATAGCAAATTCAGGATCAATTTTCTGTGCCAAGAAAACTAATTTGAAATTAGGATTTGATTTACCAAGAAAAATACTCAATCATTTTCTACCAAATTTTGACCATGTGATCTTCACATTAAGATCTATTCATGGTAGAAAAAAGAATTTGAAAAAAAATCTCTTGTAAATCAAATTTTTGATTGAAATATACAAATGGGTTTCTTTTTTTTTTTTTTTTTCTAGTAAAATTCATTCAAACACAATCGTTTTCTCAAAGTGGAGTTCCTTTGTCACAAAATACATTAGTGGTGAGTATAGGTAGGGGGATTGGACCATCCCAGTTTGCACCGTGAGCCCATTTGGCAACTCCATGTGCAAAACTGTTACATAAGCGGAGAATTTTCCTAAAGTCCCAGTTTTTTCTTGTTTTTCAGATTTTTCTGATTTTTGCCACATCAAGAAGGGCCGCACGATCAACCTCTTCTTCCTGAATTTTTATCCATTTAATTGCAGCGGCAGAATTCGATTAAAAAATGGTGCATTCCACATTCATTTCATTCATCTTCACAACTGCAATTTTAATAGCTTGAAGTTCAACAAGTATAGCATCATAGGTATAGATTTAATGGGCTTCCAACACAACCATGATTTTGTTTTGCTCACGAGCAATAATTACAGCGACACATCGATCATCCTTGAACGCGATCATCCTTCAAAAATGGGTTTCCAATACTCAAAAGATACCCAAATTTATTAAACAAAATAATTTCCACCAAACGAGTATACATCATTTATATTTAATCCCATGCATCAACAAATATAAAATCATTCATGGCATAAAATAAAATACATACATGCTTATATATGAAGTGAGTACAAGCCTTAATGGCTCTGATACCACTATTGGAAATTATAGAATATAAGTATCACATAATTGAAACACATTGCAAGTTAAGGGTTCCGGTAATTACCTTAGTAGTTTGGTTTTGAAACTAAGTGGAATGAATCGAGGAACCCTGGATCTCTATGACTTGTCTACGAGCTTCCAAGCGATCCCTTGGAGATACAAGCATGTCCTTTGTTACCTCTTTTGGATCGACACTCTCTTCTCGCCCTCGTAAATCTCTACCAGAGCTATCCATCAATATTCACACGCCTTAAACCCTTGGAGATTTTGGTGATACTCCAAGAACAAATAGAGAGAGTATTTTGAGAGAGTTTTATATGAGAACACACATAGTATGAATTGTGTTTCTTGTATCCATAGGAGCACCTATTTGTAGGTGTGTCTAATCCCATATAAACTTGGGAGACTACAATCACTGTATTAGAAGAGGTCTTATCCAAGAGGAGTCCTCCCAACTAGATATTTGGGAGACTACAAACTCTACAAAATATGGATGTATATCTTATAATACCCAAATAAAATACTTTCATCCAAATTTCTTCATATTTCTATTCAACAAAAATATATAAAATTCAAATAGGCTTATTAGTGTAAATAATATTATTCCCATACTTCATAAAATATAAATAAAATTATTAAAAATCTTTACTTTTGTAAGATCCAATTCTTCTATTGCAACAATTTTTTTCTCACTATGAAAAAATTTGCTACTGTACCTAAAATTGGAGAGAGAAAGAGAGGGCGTGATGTTGGGTTAGAGAGAGAGAGAGATGGATTTTTTTTATAGTTTAAAATTTTGGTATAAAAACAACTGAAGCATGCTAATTTTTCATTTTTACCCTCTATAAATTAAATGATTCATTTTGTAGAAATAAAGAGGTAAATGAATTATGTAAAAAAAAGGACATTTTTTTAAAATTGCATAAATAACTTCTTTTTTAGACACAAAAGAGTCATCGCCGTACACAGTCCTTGTAAGTAAATATAAAAAAAATTTATGGCATGAAATGAAGGAACAAAAATTTGTAAAAGAAAACCATTGTTGTGGGGGGGTTTACAAAGAAAGAAATACACAAGGAGAATGAAACACAGAGTGATGTGGGAGAGAAAAATAAATTATAATAGTGGCTTTATTAAAATATGGATACTTTTGAGAAAAAGAACATGAAGAAGTAAGGTGAGAGGAAAATATCGAGTAGTAGATTGAAATAAAAAAAATTATAATTGTGAGATTATTAAATAATTATTATGACCAAATTTTACTTTGATAGAAAGAAATGAATTAAATGATAAATTTTGGCATTAAAAAATTGATACAACATGTTTTTTTTAATTTTTTTTATAATAGTATAAATAATGGACTAATTTAGAATTTCAAAATCGTGTCCAATAAATGTATTTTACAATAGAAAATGGCCTTTCGACACTTACAAACAATAAATGGTGTTCATCGCATACTCACCAAATCCCAACATTTGACTTACAATTGCAGTATCAATTTTTTTGTTTTTAAAATACATCGATATTACTAAATTAATCAATATTATTAATTGCTTAAAAATTATCCTCATGCCATATATATTTATATAATTAAATTTAATATATTTTTTAGTATTTTTCACCCTTAAATCATTATCAAATTATTTCTTAAATAGCATATTGTTTTAATTATTATGTGGAAAGTAATTAATATCTTAAAGTAATAATTTATTATAACATGTACGCGTCAAATACTAAACATAAAATATAATTTGATTGTTTGAACTAATTATGATTTTTTTATAGGAAGACGGTGATATATTTTATATAATATAAAACCATATACATCAATGAATCCTTAAATTAATGCATTCTACCCTTATCTCTTATTATTAACACTATTCAGGCTATGTCCCATCTATTGGTTACATAGAGGAGGAACCCAAATATAAAGCCTTTCTTTGGCCTGGCAATATTCTGTATGACTGGTACATGCCCTTCAAAACTACTCACAACAGGTCTTGCCTCTGATTTTGCATTACAAAACAGTTGTGGTTCAATCACAACACCTAACAAAGCACCAGAGACTAATTTCCATTTGCATGGCGCAATTTCAAGTACACCAACATACTTTATTCTTGCACCATGCCAACGCTTAAAGAGATAACAACCCACGGAAGATTTGAAAGAGTCCAAACCCGTTTCACATAGTAGGAATGGCCTAGCTTAGACTATCATTCACTTTGCGAAATTCTCAAAGGGTGGCAACGCCCCGTGGCATACTTTCCATACAAATATACGCACCTTTGGGGGTACCTCAGCCTTCCAAATACTCCTTCAACCCTCCGCCTCTATATCTATCCCTTCCTCCTGTCAACTAGATCGACTCCATGACCATACGTTGTCTCTGTATTTTCAATTGATAAGAGGACTTAATTGAGAACACTCCATCTCAAGTGAAGTGCCATATTCGAACGTCAGTTTGCGGAGTCCTCCCAACACTTTAGCTAAAATGGTGAGTGCATTGTCTGGTGAAAAACGTCTTGAACCAATTCCTCCTGCCATAGTCCCGTATCCCCATCTATCAACTCCTGCACCAGCGCCTCTGAAGATAATACACCTAGCACAGTAATTCGCCAAAACTCCATTGGCCATGGCAGTCACCGATCATTTCAATGTGATATCGGCACTAGAAGAGCAGTAAATCACGTACAGATAAAATGCTTCACCACGTTAACAACGATTGTGCTCCAAAGGTTGCCTCCTCAAATATCGTATTAGGGTAGTATTTAGCTTTAAACACCTGACTACATAATGCTGTTGGCCTCGTCATCAGTCTCCTCCCTGGTTTAGCTAAAAGTGCCCTACTGTACACTTACAGGTTCCCAAACCCCATCCCACTTTCCATCATTGACTTAGACATCGTCTTCCACGATACCCAATGTGCTTTCCTTTTCACCCATGACATGCCACCAAAAGTCAACCATGATAGATTCTAGGTTTCTCAAATTTGAAGAGAATAGTTTTACCTACCTGCCAGAGTAACTTAGACTTTCATGCTTCTAACCGGTTCCACACATGACCTTTGAGAGATTGAATGAGAGTCTCTCAAGACTGGTCTGCCACCGATGGAAACCCTAAATATTTGTCATGTTTTGGTAACCTACAAACCTTGAGTATCTGGGTTAGATGGGCACCTTGCTCCTCCAAAATCATGTTTGATTTCTCCAGGTTGACAACTTGCCCCGACGCTTGTTTGTAGACCCAAACAATCTATCTAATCACATTTAGTGCTTCTTCCCATGCTTGGCAGAAAATAAAGGTGTCATGTAGTATTAACAAGTGAGATATCCGTGGTGCATGTTTACTCACTAATATCCCTTTAATCTACCCTAATGCCTCTGCCACCTGTAACATCTAAACTCTTCTATAACAAAAAATGACAAGTATGGTTATAGGGGATAGCCCTAACGAATCCCTCGCTGAGGAAAAAAGTACCAAAACTATGAGTCATTCAACATAAGAGAATATGACACGGACGAGACTAGCAACATAATGAAATCCATAAAATGGTGCTGAATCCCTATTTTACCTAGCACACATCTCATAAAGCTCCATTCCAACTTATCATATGTTGTACTCATGTCCAATTTGCAAGACAAGTACTCTTCCCTACTTTCTCTTCTTAACATAATGATTCACTTCAAAAGTTACTAATATACTATTCTTGATTAAATGGCTTGCAAAGCCAGCTGATTGAGGCTCCAAAAATTACATTATCAAGGATAGAGGTTTTAAATGATTAATTACGCATTCGGTTGCTATTTGCATAATAATATTACAAAAACTTATATGGCAAAATACTACTACCATTTTTTATGACTCACATTTAGGCAAGATGACAATATATATGAAATTAAATTTATGTTATAGGACTTGATCATTAAGAATATGAAGCACACATTAAACAACATCAGACCTACGAGATGCCAAAATTTCTAAAAAAATAACAGGGGCATTCCATGTAGGACCCGGATACTTAAGGAGATACATATGGAAAGCAACACATTGTAACTCCTTCGTAGTAAAGGGTTGAGCCAAGAGATCATTCATGTCGGCGGTGACTTTTGAGTATATAGTATCCACGATCTCGTCGATGTCGGACTCCGATGGGCGACTTGACGAGAAAATACCTCTTAAAGTAATGGAGTAGAATGACTTCTATATCCTCCTCCCTTTCGTGCCATATCCTTATCTCATCTTTCAACTGCCCGATCATGTTTCTGTTCCATCTCATAGTGGTTGTTTGATAAAAGAACTAGGTATTTCTGTCCTGTTTGTAAGCCAGTGAGCCTTATCCCGCTGAATCCATAACACCTCCTCTACTGAACATAACTCCTCCAATCGAACCCAAAACCTATTCAACTTAACCTAAGTAGCCCCATCATCATTGTGCTTATGTAATACCTCAATCTGCTCCTCTAACTTTGCAATCTCCCATCCCACTCACCCAAAATGAGTTCTATTCCAATAATTCAATTTCACACGACAGTTTCAGATCTTCATCCACAACATCTGCTTAAGGTCCCCCACGCCTGTGGTTATACATTCCTCCTGAACTGCCTCTACACACCCCTCGTCCTACAACCACATAGCCTCAAATCGAAAAGGCTTCTTCTAAGGACGTTTGCTCCCTATCAATTGCAAATACTGCGAATCAATGAGGATAGGGCAATGATCTAAGTGAATGGCCAGTAGATGGGCATTCTAAGTTTGCACAAGCCCAATCAAATCATTCCCTCGCATCAATAAATTTATATCCCTCATACCCCAAGTCGCTAATGTAACTCAGGACCAACATATATTGAAAATTATGTATTTTCCACGATGGATGAAGTGCACCTATTCTTATATGCTGATTTGTAACACTTCATTAAAGTCCCTAGCGCACAAGTACAGACCACACTACCCTCACTTAGTTTCACTAATTTATCCCATGAGTTTTACGCTTTGATACCTTCGATTTTCTCCATAGAACCCAAATCTCCATTTTGCACTCGTCCCTATCTGATACATATCCACATCAATATACGAGCTCAAGTACAACCTTAACTGCTCGAGAACCTCCTTTTCAGCAGCAATATCAAACCCCCAAATTTTTCATCTACTGATATATGTATCCCAAACATGTCAAATTTGTTATGAATTCACTCAATCGTTACCTTATCACATTTTATTTCCATCAAGAAAACCAAGGAAGAGTGGAAATAATGGATATACTCTCCGATTATTTGAACAGTTCAATAGCCTCCCACATTTCAACAGTTTTAGATAATGGCAATCATGGTGATCTGTGGGGTGCCTAACAACCTTAGCTGATGATTCAGTTGATTGGGCACACTGGATTGAGGCGAGCTCAATTGCGCCGTAGGTTTCCTTTTCATCTATACCCGGACTTCTTGATGTTCTGAATTCGCTAGTCCCCTTATATGCAATCTACCTCGAGCTCAAACACCTTAACCTCATAGAATATGATTGGAATGCTACCAAATTGGATGAATCCCCCTATGCTGACTTGCCCCTAATTCCTATCTTCCACCCAGTATTATTGGCTCAATACTCCTCAACGAATCTACCTTGGGTACTGGGATATGCTTTGTTAGTTCCCTCTTTTGTATCTTGAGTCTCCAAGCTAGGATCTCGTGTGGGTGTAGGATAAAACTAGTTTAGGGCTGAAATTTGGGTGATGGATATGTCAGGGTTAGGTTTGAGCCAAGGTAGACTTTGATGTTGATTAAGTGCTGGCGGGGTGGTGGTAGGCTATTGCCTTTCCTTTTGATGTGGTGTGAGTTGGGTTTTGATTAAAGTTGGGCTTGGTGGGATCATTATGTTCTCATGGGCTGGGTTAGTGTAGTGGGTGTTGGGGTGGGCTGGGTAGTGAGAATGTAACTTGAGTTGGATTAAGGGGGATTATGTTTGTGATTGGGGTGGCTGGCAATGGGTTTAGTATAGACAATTGGGTGTTAGGGTCTATGTTATTATTGGACACGTATGGTCCTGGTATAGTCAGTTGGGTTTTTGGGTCTATGTTAATATTGGACCGTTGTGGGCTGAGAGTAGACAATGGCTCCATATGGATTGGGTCAGCATCAATATATTTATGACTTGGCTGGGTCACACCAATTTACACTGCGACCGTAGTTTCTGCTACCCCCTCCTCCATATTATGTGTCTTCTCACCCCTTAACTCAACGCTATGTAATCCTTGATCCCCTCTATCATCCAAAGAGCCTGCATTGAATGAGGCATCGCTTCAAGAATCATTCATCCCTTTATGCACGTGCATGTGGCCCAATGACATTGGTTAAAAAATCTTTGCCCTCTCTAGATCTCGATGTCATGAGAACCACCGTGAATACCCCAACTCCTACTGGTCAGCCTTCTCTAGCTGAGGTCCCTCAGATGCTCCTTTGTCCATTCGGTCACATCATTAACGCCAAGTCCCATGGTTCACACTGAGTATCTATGCCAGGATTTATGAATTGGTCCACAAATTGACGATCACAATCTTGTGCTATATGCCCCAAGATGCCACATATGTAACAAAATTTTGGTGACCATTCATACGAGAAGGATACGACCATTAATTCACCTCTTGGAGGCGTCAACTGCATGAACCACTGGAGTAGCTTATGGATATCAAGTAAAATCATTATGCGCACTGAAGACCCCCAAACCGATGGACTTAAATCGGTCTTGGACTCCATAGGCTTCCCTAGTCGATTTCATATGTATTCAGCAACCTAGTTCGTTATTCAATGTAAAGGAAGGCATTGGACATGTACAAAGAAAACACGACTAGTAAGATTGAAGGGTCATCATCCTATACCACATTCACTAGCAGTACGTTCTTATAAAAGTTTCACGGGCATCTCGCCATGGCTCAATCTTGGTCCATAACATGGTTGAACTTGAATGGGAACCTATTTTCCCGTATCGCACACATATCCATTCCTTTAATTGGTTTCATAACATTCATCATTGTTGAATGGAGGTGTTCAAGGTGATAAACCTTCAATGAAAGTAGTCTGCCGACCAAATAAAACCCTATTTCTCAATAACCCCTGACCATAGTTCCCCTGGAATTACCACTTCCTCCTCCTCCTCCTTCAACCTTAGAGGTTTTTCCAGGTGATCCAAGGTAGTGTCTGTCGTGCTCTAGTCCCGAATACAATACTCCGAGTCCCGTTGACACAATTGTCCCTTGACTAATTTGCCACCTGCAAGATAAAGGACAAGAAATAGTGTAACCAACTAAAAATACATGAAAAACAAAAAAAGAACTAACTAAATAAAAGTAACACTGTAAAATTGAATTAAAAACCACAAACTTTACTGAACTTCCTCTCCTACCACTGGGTACATAATAACCGATGATAAATAGTGAACCTAAGACTCACATTCCTATACAAGAGACATAGTTAGATTGGTGTTAGACATAATTAGATTAGTGTTTCTCTCTCTCTCTCTCTCTCCTTCCTCTTGTCAACCTAAAAGCTTTAGTTGGATCACATCAATGTAATGTTGATATTTAGATGAACAAATTACATAGTTAGTATCTATGAGTTTTGGCATTTCAATAAAAAGATAAGTATATTTGAATTAATTTAAAAATATTTTTAAAAGAATTCTACAATGACGTATTGCGGTAAATAAGTATTGTATACCTTTTGCTAAATATCTTTAATTTTATCCAGAAATAGACTTATCAATTTTATCTACGAGAAAGTCTATTTACTTAGATGAAATAGTTAATAACTTAAATTTCAAGTAAATAATTAAGAATACTGTTTATATTAAATATTTATGTGTATTTGTTTATTTATAAAAATTTAAAATATTGCTTAAATAACAATTTACCTTTCTTTTTATATTGTAACTATATAAAATATATATTTTTTAGAGTGTAAATTAAATATACAACACAAAATATCAAAAGAAAAATTGTATCCACTAAATATATACACACATACATAATATAGGTAAGTTTATCCTAAAATTTGTTTTAATAGGGTAAATGATACATCAATTTTTTTTTGAACTAAACAAAACTTTCATTAATAAGCCAAACCAAGTCGAAAAACATTCACCAACCAATCCGGAAAATACACGCCACACTCATCGCCAACAACTTGAGATGCCATAAAATATTTGTTCCTGCCCAAGAGAAAAGAGGCACACGAAAACGAGCATAATAGATATCGAATTTCAGCAACAGTATGCGAAATAATAGAGGAAAGACCCCCACTTTGCATTTCCTTAATCACAAAAGGACAGCTGCCCAAGAAACAAATCTTCCTGTTTGATAACTCTGCTACACTCTCCACCGCCAACCTGGCTACAAGATCTTTTGCCACCACTTTCTCTCAAACGCCAGGAAAGAAAAACGAACGCCATTTAACACAACCACCGTTGCCATCTTGGATCAAGACCCTTCCCACCACCAGCTCCACTCCCATATGAAGAGAGAACACCTACAAAATGTATCAAAAAACACCCTTCTCTAAATGGATTGGCCAAGCATCCATTACCCTCAATCGGTTGGAGATTGCCAATCTGAGTAGCCTTTTGAAATGCCCCAAGAGAACACTTGCCCGACAATACGACATTCAACGGAGACATCCTTACACTTAAAAAAATCAAGCCATTGTGTTAATGCCAGATCTTCCACCCAAAGACCAAACAAAGAAGGAAATACTCTCGATCAAGCTGTTCATACAAAAACTGACACCACATAGTTACTTGGTCCACTTCAACAGATATAATAACCCAAGGAATATTCATCAAAACCCATCATTGCCATGCATAGTCACAACGTTGCAAAATATGTAATTCGTCCTCCACCTCAGCCCCACTGAATAGACATCCAGAGACTTGTTGCTTTTGAAGATTTGAAACCACTGGGATGGCACCATTACAAGCGCGCCACCAAAGATGCTTGATCTTATTTGGAATCCTAGCTCTCCATAAAAACATCTAACTACTATGGGGCTCCAATGGGCCTGCCAAACTCAATACTTTCTGTTCATGTTCCCGACATATAATTGAGTATGCACTCTTCACAGAGACGTTCCCATGACTCGTATAAAGCCAAATGATGCGGTCTCCTATATGAATACACGCTAATGGAATAGAGCAGATATATTCCACATTTTCAGCACAGAGATGTTGCTCCAATAGATCCACATCCCACCCTAACCTCCAGGTAAAATAAAATCACTTACCCTCATCTCCTCTGTTAGGAAATTCCTTCGCGAGATTAGACAAAAGGAAAGGGGCCAAGGCACCCACCCCCAAGCCATACCCAGACACCCCTTCCATCACTAACACACCAATGCCATCCCTTCTCAACATCAAACTTAACTGCCATGATACTTCACCAAGCAACTGAAGGATGAGATTTAACACTTACCCCAAGTAAGGACGTGGAGGGATAATAACGAGCTTTTAGTACTTGAGCAAGGAAACAGTCCAGGACAGTAAGTAGGCGCCATGCCTGCTTTGCAATCATTGCTATATTAAAGCAATACAGGTCATGAAAGCCAATTCCACTATCCTTTTTCCCCACATGAAGCCGTTTCCATGCAATCTAATGAATTTTATTTTTTTGAAGGCGATCTCCACCAAAGATAAACCATAATTGCATGAATTTCATCAATCAAGGCATCCAAGAGTTTAAAACATGACACCACATAAGTAGGAATGTATTGAAAAGCTTATTTAATTGAGATCTCTGTATCTGCTTGTGATAACAACTTCTCTTTCCACCCTGAGACACGCAACCAGATTTTGTCTCTAAGCCACTGAAACACCTCCCTCTTTGATCAACAAACAATAGACGACAATCCCAAATACTTCTCCAATTTCGGAACAACCTTAACACTAAGAATATCAACCACAACACACTATTGTTCATGTATTACATTAGGGCTGAAGATAACCTTTGACTTTTCAAAGTTCATCGTCTGTCGAAAGACCCGTTCATAGATTCATAGAATTTTCTTAAAGGATAGAAAGTTAGTTTCAGATTCAAAATAGAAGATTAAGGAATCATCTGCAAAAAAATAAATAAGTAATATATGGGGAGCCATGAGCCAAAACGATCCCTTGAACATGCCTTTTATGTTAAGCATCATACAGTAATGCATTAAAAACCTCTGAGTAAACAATGAAAAGATAAAGGGAAAAGGGAACCCCCTTATCAAAGACCCCTTTATGGTCAGAAAGTTTTAGAAAATTCTAACTTACAAAGTGTCAGCACCACAAAAGCTCATTGGATCCTATCATATGCCTTACTCACATCTTGCTTCAATGTGGCATATCCTCTCTTACCCTGTCTCTTATTTTTCAGGAAATGATTATACTCAAACGCCAATGAGATATTGTCAGAGATGAGACATACACTAACAAATGCTGATTTTGATGGAGAAATAATTACATTTAAGCAACGATTCAATCAATTAGCTAAGATTTTAGAAACAAGTTTGTACGTTACATTACATAGACTTAGGGGCCAAAATTGAGCCAACGACTTTGGAGATTTAACCTTGGAAATAAGAATAAGAGTTGTGTGATTCATATTCAGAGGCATAGGACAAGTATTCAACACATGTAACACACACTTGATAACATCATTTCTCGCTATATCCCAATAGTTTTGATAAGAAACACAGGTAGAAATCCATTAGGCCCTGGGGAGTTTAGTGGCTCATATGGTCTGACTAGCCACTCATTTAGTTCTGTAGTGACCTCCGGTTCAATTACTGAGGTAATCAAGTCTTTATCAACAATATTGGGATTAGAAGAAGTAAATAGAGATGAGAAATAAGTAAAAACCAGTGCAAACAAATCCACCTTCCGTTCACACCACACTCCATCATCCCCCCGTAATCGATGAATGCGATTAGTATATGCCTGAGATGAAGCCCAGGTGTGGAAGTACGATGTATTACAATTACCCTCCTTTAGCTAACACACCTTCAATCGTTGCTTCCAGCGAACTTCTTCATCGGATAAAAGGCTTTCCAGCTCTTGAAGCTAATGAGCTAATATAAACCTTAATGAAGCCATCAACTCTATTATTTCCAAACGCCGGATCTCCTTTTCCAACCACTGTATGCGCTTTTGTAAACTTCCAAATTTCTCTTACCTTAGCGTTTCTATAGATAGTCAATGTATGCAGCACATGAAATAGACCATCACCCAAATTTCCCTCGTGCCAAACCTTTGAAATAATATGCCGACAATCCTTTGATCTCATCGAAAAAGCCTCAAAATGAAAAGCAACATTATGTTCACACTGACACGTTTGACACTATTGTGAAAGATGAATAAGAAGCAAACTATGGTATGAATAAACATCCATTTGTTTAAGGGCCTAAATATGACATATGTATCGCTTAAGGCGGCAAAATGTATATAATTCCACCGAGAAAACTTATAAATTCAAATTCATTCCCAAAATTATAGGATTAAGTGTGAGATTAAGTTGATTTGTTGCATTAATTAGAGATGGAGGAAGGGTTTATCAAAAAACTTATAGAGATAATTACACCCTCCTCCTATGTGGTTTAGTGTAACTACATCTAAACTTTTTGTGTTTGAAAAATTACATCTAGCACCGCTGATGTTTGCTTCTGTCTAGAAAATAAGTCCCTTTGTTAGTCAAAGTTTACTGAATTTACTGATATTAATAAAAAAACTGAATGAAACTTGATATTTTTGACTAAACTATCATTATAACGGTGAAGATATACATCCTCACATGCATTGATGCATGAAAACGTATAAGGGTAATTGGCCATAAAAAAAATTATTTGACCCACAATAAATTAGTAATAAGTCAATTAGGAGTAAATATAATTTATTTTGTGATTTGTTTTTGTTAATATCCACGAATTCGGTGAATTTTGACTAACGGAGGGACTTATTTGTTAGATGAAATCAAACATTACAGGTGCTAAATGTAAATTTTCAAACCATGGGAGATTTAGATATAATTACACCAAATCTAAAGACAAAGATGTGTAATTATCACAAAAATTATATGGGCCACGACCCGTCAAAAGTTTCTTGGACCTAAGACCAATTTGACCTAAATCTAGACCCGGTGGGTATCTGTTAGACACAATTTATAATTTTTGAGATGATGAAAATAATACATTTTTAAAAGTAGTATCATTGTAATTTTATGAAGGAGACAATATTATCATTGAAAAACAAATACTTCTTTTGTAAATTTATATTTGTTTGTCACAGGTTTTAAAATATTAAAATGTTTCAAAATATATGCTACTTATAATATATAATAATTACAAACTATATGATATCATTAGTGTAATTTTTAAAACATTTTATTTTTATGCATTATATGTAAACATAAATAAAATATACAAATATATTTTCATATACAAATACTAAGGGGTCATTTACTTTTTTGGATGGAAAGTGGTGGATTGGACCCTTTAGGATAAAAATACAGGATATAATAAATACATAAATTTTTTATCAAGTAAAGTAAGGTTTAATTGATTGATTGATACATTCTAAATGAGGGGTATGTTTTACATTATGGGTTAATTTTCTAGATTTGATATGAAGTTACGAATTTATCCTTATGATTGAAAATTCATTCAATACAATAACATAAAATTTTGGGTAAATTACAACGACCTTTTTTGTGATTTGGTATAATTACGAATATTTTTTTTATTATTTAAAAAATTATAAATATCCCTCAAGTCTGTCAATGCTTACACTACCCAAGCCTAAGCCTAAGGGAGGCCCAAATTAAGTATTTTTTACCGTATCCAAACCTAACTTATTAAACCTAACTCAATACCATGGGTCTCAAGATCCGACCAAACTTGTTTTTTCGAGTCAAGTCCGACCCATATGTGCTCCTCTTTTTTTTTTTTTTTTTTTTTCAACAATAAACTTGATCCAATTTTAAAAAGAGTAAGGTAATTAAAACAACAACATAAAGTCACCCGCAAACATAAAAAACATCAAACTTTGTTCCAAGAATTCCATCACTTGCAATATTTATTGTGCTTTGAATCTTAATTGTTGTTCATCAACATATATTCTTGCCTCCATAACCTCATCCTGATGCTTCTCAAACACCTCCACGCACTAAACCACATATAAAGGGAAGTACAATGGTAAGGAATATAGCGCCATTAGAGACTGTAACTTTTATAGAGGTGTTCTCATTTTATACATTTGAATAAAATTAAATTCTGCCATAGTATGCTCTTTGTATTGAATCAAACACATGGAAACAAAGAAATCTGAATAAGATGGGATGCCAAAAAGTAAATTGATATATAAAACAGAAAGCAACATGAGTAGGGAGAATCTGTAAGAATTAAGATTATCATTTGAACAATTAAATATGTTTAGCTTACATATTCTACTAAGAGGTGTTTGGCTAAGCTTTTTTAAAACATCTTGTAAGATGTTTTAAGAGTTTATAAGTGTCGGATCTTATTTTAAAAATAAGCTCTTAAAGTGTTTGGATAAAATAAGATGTTAAAGCTTATAAGATGTTAGGGTATTTGGCATAATAAGGTCTTTACATCGATAAAATGACTAAAATAGACATGTATACCATTAGAATCAAATAATATTTTATTTCTTGACATATTTTATTTTAAATATTTTCATAAATAGTACATATTAGTTTAATTTTAAATTAAAATTTAATAGATAATCTTTTTATAATAACAAAAAAATGACGAATTATTACCTAAACTTTTGAATAAAAATATATGTGCACTCATGCTAGTTGAATGTTAATATAAATATATAATTGATATTTGTTAATGCAAATGATTATTCCTAGTCGTATAATTTATAATGCCTTGAATTTTATATTTTTTTAGTAAATATAATATCAATACCAATTCTATTTTTATAATAATTTTTTTGAATATTAAAAAATTAAATAGCAAAAAGAAAATTAAATCCTAGAGAGAGAGAGAGAGAGAGAGAGAGAGAGAGAGAGAGAGAGAGAGGAGTGTGTGTAAGTGTATAAATGAGGATATTTTAGTTTTTTGACATATTAATTTTATATAGCTTATAAGATCTTATAAAAAAGTTAATAATGCTAACTTTTTTTTAAAAGAACTTATAAGATCCAAAACATCTTATTTTGAGATCTTATAAAGCTCTCTTAAAAAAATTAGCCAAACATTTTTTTTGAACTTATAAGCTCTCAAACATCTTATAAGATGTATTGAGAAACTTATACGCTCAATCAAACGCCCTCTAAGTAAATTACTGATCATCTCTATCAACACATCTTCATGTAAAGAATCAAACCATGAAAAAACAATACATACCGATAAAATTAAAAAAAGAAAAGATATGTGTACATAGCTTTCATATTGCACTAAGTAATTATATCCTCTTCTTCAGTTTCTTGCCGTCCCGACTCTCCTTTTCCTCTCTCACTCATTGCCGACCGCAACCACAACTCCATGTCGGCTCAGAAAGATAAATAAGGTTCAACGCCCTATCTTGAGCAAATGAACAAAATAGCAACTAACACGAAGTAAAGGGTTAAGATGAAATTCGTCACAAATAGAAGGGCCCAAGATTGCTAAATACAGAGGAAAAATTGTCGAACAAGAGCAGTAAGTCAATATATTTGGTTCTTCATATATATATATATATATATATATATATATATATATATATTTTTATCAGATTTAGTCCTCAAATTTAAAATTTTTATTAATTTTTGTTCCTTCAGTTAAAAATCCGTTAAATTTAACAGATCTATTAGAAAATTAAAAACAAACTTAAATGGGCTGCCAGAGAATTAAACCCACATATTCACCTTAGCAAGTTAGTAAACTCACCGCTACACTAAACTTACTTTAGTTATTTCGCTAAATGATATATTACTTATACAATAAAATAAAAAAATATTAAAAAAATCTCAAAATCATACTGAAAAATCTCAAAATCTACCAAAATCGATCAATCATTCTAATAACCTTATCAAATTTTAAAGATTTCTATGTACCTAACCAATCAAAATAACACAAAATACCTAATAATTTCATAAATTATAATATATAAAAATACATAAAAAGACACAAAATTCATAAATAAATACCTAAATCATGTCATTACATACATAAAAACAATCTAAAAAATTCTAAATATTAATTAAAACAAAATTCAAAATTTGGGTCCATCAAAATAAGAATATATATTACTTTGTTTTTTTTTTTTTTTCTTGTCTTAATTTATTTCTACTCCCACTTAGCTCTCGTTTGTGTGGCTGCTAGGGTTCATGAAAAAAATAATTCATTTGGATTGTTTTTGGAGATTTGGGACTAATTCATCATTTGTGGGAGAAATTTATCAGTATAAGTAAGAGTTGGGTTACTAAAAATCCAAGAAAGAGATTTGGTGGAGTGTTGAGGCCTCTCACATGTTAAATAGAAGGCGTGGATTTGACCCCTTGGTACACCATTTATGTTTTTTTTTTTTTTTTTTTATGAATTTATTAAAATTAACGAATTATTAATGAAAGGACTAAAGTTGATGAAATCTTTAAATTTGAGGGACTAAGTTTGAAAAGGAAGAAGTATGAAAACTAAATCTGGATAAGTGGCACAATTGAGGGACTCAAAGTGATATTTACCCTCACAAAATTACGAAAACTTGCCTATAAAAATACAAAAACACACCACACAAAAAAAAAAAAAAAGAAAATCCCACAAAAATAATTAATGCCATTGGACGTATGTACCAAGAGCGGATCTAATTTGTAGCGAGGGCTCAACCAAGAAATGTGAAAATTTGAAATATTGAACCCTAACGCCAACGATATAGTATGCTAGGAGGGATTGTAGCGACGGGTTTCTTAAGGTGGGAGCGGCAAAAGCAGCAGCAAGTTTGGAGCACAATGAGAGGACTAGCGGAGACGTAGAGAGTTGAGAGATGTACAGGAGAGTGGTCTATGACTTTGTTGAGAGAATTGTGAATTTGGGAGAAAATAGAGTTGGATAATAACAGGTAAGATAGCGTATATTACCTAACCCAAATCCATGTGTTATAATTTAGTGGTTTTGAATATGGACCTAGACCCGATATAAAAGAATGGATTTGGGCCTGGGTATGGGTAATATTGACCCATTGATAGGCGTATACCCCTGATGTTTGAGAAAGTTATTTAATTTTTGAATGGATGTATGAAATTATCAATTTTGTTTTTATTATTTTTTTAAAAAAAATTAAAAATTTGTAAAAAATTTAACGGGGTAGATGAAAATTTATAAAAGTTTATACAATAATTATCCACTTAGTCCACAAAAAAAATCAATTTTTAAAAAAAATAAATTATAATTTTTAGTTCATAAGGATATTTTGGCCAGTTTATTACCAAAAATAAATAGTAACCTAACGGAGACTAATGAATTCGGAAAATTATTAGATGTTTGTTAAAATTAAGGGGGTATTAATAATTTTTTAAACAGTGAGAGAGTGTTCGTAATTATGTCAATTTTCAAAAAAAGATCATTGTAATTTAAATTAATATTTTAGCATAAATGGCTACTCTATATATATCAATACAGTGTGGCAAGGATGGGTATTTATACTAAAATTAGAGTTTTACAATTGAAAAAACCTGTTGTAGAGGATGGTATGAAAAAAAAAAAGGAGCCATTTACAAAGGCTTTTACAATTAAAGGGGGAAAAGAAAACCACACAATTGAAGAGGAATCTCGGGGAAAAAATTAAGAAAGAAGAAAAAAGAAAAAAGAAAATGAGTGAAGCAAATTTTGGGTGATTTGTCTTGTCTCCTCAAATTGTGCTCGATCTTGAGTGCTCATATTTAATTCGAGAAAATATAATTAATCCCCTCTAATATGAAAAATGAATAAAAATTCTTTTATGAAAAATAAAATAGCAAATTATTTTATGTGTTTTGAAAAATAAAGCAAATTACTCCATATTTAAATGATTCATAGGGTAATTTGCTTCATTTTTCGAAACACAGGGGAATAATTTGCTAATTTTTTTTTCTATCGAGATTTATTTGTTCATTTTACATATCATAGGAATAAATTGCATTTAACCCTATTTAGTAGGCGTTGGTCTACTACTGTATAGTAGGAGTTGTTGTTTACTGTAATAGTAAGTGTTATTGAGCAGATTATGATTATTTGATACGGGTTAGTGTTCAATTATCCCTATTCGAAACGGGATTATCTCCAGAAGAGGAAGGAAAAACACAGAAATGGTGGCAATATACTTTCTGCCATTTTCTCATTCATTCCCCAATACTAAATACAGTAGGATTGTTTGTTTTGATTATACGCCAGGTGGCACTATCATATTTTCTAGGTTGAATCTAATAACAATTCTTGTCTTATCTAGCATTCTTTCTTCTTAATTAGTACATATAGCACACTCAAATGTGTGTGCATAATTAAATTAAATTCAAAATAATAATATTATCTTAATAAATATATATTAATTAAATAAACATACTAATTAAAAATTATAAGAAAGTTATGAAAAATATTACAAAAATTAAAGAATAAAAAAAGATTGGTGGTTAAGAATAGAGAATATGGGAAGTTAAGAAGAAATAAAAAGAGAGAGAGAATAGAAATTAATAAAATAATTAAAAAAATTGACAGACTAAATAATCGAAGACACCAAAAGGGTGCTCTTCAATTATATAAAGGTATAGATAATAATCCAGCAAGTGAATGGGTGGGCTTTTGGGTCAGCCTAGTTGATCTTCTCAGATACGGCCCCTTCGAGTCAGCACTTGCGCTGGCTTCTTGAGTTTGTAAATTACCGTTGGGCTCAGCCCAACAAGTAATGGGCTCCTCACAACTTTGGGCCTTATCATTATTATACTAACCTTTATTAGATATTGATGTCAACAGAAATGATTGTAAGTGCAATCGATTTATTTCAATTAATAAAAATTTCATCGCTCTTACTTAAAAAGAAAAAATTCCTCATTTGAATTGGGTTTTCCTTCAAATTGTGCTCGATCTTGTGAATAAAACCAAAAATGGGTACCTTCGTCAAAATCATAAGAAGTCAAACGTGAACGTTGGTTCTTGGTTGGCGCAAGCTGTGTGGAGATGATTGCATGGACGCGAAGGCTGTGTTGGTGGCGGCAGGAATGTTGGTGGGCGGTTGAGCACCAGAAGTAGGTCGAAAATAAATAGTTGAGGAACGAAGGAGTACTGGAGGAAAAAAAATGGTGGCAATGTTCATTTTCAGATATGAGGATAGCTAGAGCATTTTCTCTCAAAATTTAGGGATAAAATAGTAAGATCACATTTACTTTGTTTGATTAGTCTGTATAAATAAAGTAATATAGGATAGTCCGTTGTTTATTTTGTGAGATTAAAACCCGGTGTAATAGTTTGATTTTGGTATTATTCACTATAGAAGTTTCATAACTCATACCACCAATCTTGATGGGTTGAGTTATCATGATAATAGTAGCCATTGGGCAAGGACTTGAAATGTCATTTTTATCCACAATTCTTCACTTGTATTTACCTTCACAATTATGCTGGTAATTTTAATTCCTTTTTATTTTTTGTTGGTAATTTTATTTTAGGATTTTTTTTTGCTGTAGCAATATTTTTTGCGTGATTATTTAGTAATAGTGAGTAATTTTTTTTGTAATTTTATTTTAATTATGTTGTTTATAAAATTTTTACGTAATTTATTACCCATTATTTGTGTTTTAATTTAATGTGACGATCGCGATTGTTTATTTGGAAACTTTTTTTTTTTTTGGAATGTGTGTGTCTCAGTGTGTATTGTACAATGTGATAATTTATTTTAATTTTAAATTAATTTATTTATGCTATGAGGAATTTTCAAATGGACTTAAATACAGAAGAGGGACAACAAGGTCATTTAGCCTTTAATACAAGTTTATCATATCAAGTAAATATCTTTCTAATTTTAACCTTAAAATATATTACACCGAAGTAAAACTAATAAATAATTCTGAATTTTTTAATTATTCATTTAATTAAAATAGTCTTGTCACTCACTTAATCGAATATTAGAAGTAAACGGGACCTAAAAGAATTTACCTGGCAAAAAATAGGCCTTGCAACATAACTTATCATACCCCCTTGGTCTGATAAGTTATATGGGTTTATTTAGGGCCGTATTGAGCCCCTTGATTTGACTAGCGCTGTAATCTAACAAAGTAAATGAGGTATATTGCAGGATTGGTCTAGATATTCGGCAATATATTGACAATAATTTAAAAGTAAATGACTCCGATAGGAATACAAACTGATTGCATTGGATCCGATCCAGTTTTGGAACACAAAAAATAGAAATTTGCCGCGAGACCTTTATTGATCGAAATCTACCCTATAGTCAAACAATTCCGAGTCTCATAAGATTCATTACTGTTCCTATCATTAATGTTAGGGTAAATTGTAAAGGACTCCCTTAAGGTTTATTTTAATTACAAAAACTCTCTCGTTGTTTGAACATTTTCAAATATCTCTTAAAATTACAAATTCTACAACAAATACCCTCCCACAATGAGCTGTCACAAGGAGGTATTTGTAATTTTAAGGGGTATTCCAACAGCGAGAGTTATGATAAATATCAGGAGAGCCTGTTGTAATTTACCTTTAGGGTGTGATTGGTATGTAGGAATGGAGTGGGAATGAAATGAGCATTCCCAAGTCCATTCCTATATCTATGATTGGTATGCTTTAGGTTTGGGAATGCTTATTCCAATGGGAATTCCTATTCCCTTAGATAAGGGATTAGCCATTCCTTCCCCAACTATGGTATTAGCTATTCCCAACATCTAAGGAATGAAAGTTTTTTTTTTTTTTTTGTTGTTCTTGTATTAATTTAATATTCAGTTTTAATTGTTATTAAATTTTGATTATTTTTGGTATCTAGTATTAAAAAATAATTATGTATGCATGGTAAGAAAAAAGTGATATTACTTTGATTTTTAATTATTTTATTAATTCAAAAAATTTCTTTAACTGAGTACTGAATAAATAGTGGTAGATGTACTGATTAAATACAATAGTCCATTGGATTGTTCGAATAATTTTTTTTATATTTTGGCAGAAAAATATAATTTCTATGTTCAATGAGTCAATAAATTATTTATTACATAAATAAATAATATATTCAATAATATATTAGATGTTTTTATAAATTGCTTATAACCTTTTTTGTAAGTAATTTTGAGAACATTGTTATATAGTTGAATTCAACATACTCAATAAAATATGAATAAATATTTTTTTTAAAAATACAAAAGAGCAAATTTGTCATAAAAATAATTTTATTTTATTACTAATCATTATTTTCTAATTATCAATTATGTTAATTGAATCAACTAAGGAATGACAATTCTATTACCTTCTAATTTATTATGTATACCAATTATCGGAATGCTATTCAATGTGATTCTATTCCATTCTTTATTCCATTCCTAAATCCATTCCATTCCCATTTAATTCCATTCCTACATACCAATCATGCCTTTAGGGTGTGATTGCTACGTAGGAATGAAGTGGGAATGGAATAAATATTTTCAAGTATTCTTACATCTTAATTGGTATGCTCTAGGTTTGAAAATACTTATTCTGATGAGAATTCTTATTCCCCTATATAAGGGATTAACCATTCCATTTTCCAATCGTAGTATTATCTATTCCAATATCTAGGGATTGAAAAGTTTTTTTTTTTTTTTTTTGTATTAATTTAATATTCAGTTTTTATTATTATTAAATTTGACTATTTTTGGTATCTAATATTAAGAAATAATTACGTATGGTAAGGAAAAATGTGATATTACTTTGAAAAAAAAAACTGATATTATTTTGACTTTTGATTATTTTATTAATTTAAAAAATTTCTTTAATCGGGTACTGAATAAATAATGATAGATGCATTGATTAAATATATTAGTCCATTTCATTGTTCGACTCATTCTTTTATATTTTGGCTGAAAAATATAATTTATATGTTTAACGAGTCAATAAATTATTTATCACGTAAATAAATAATTTATATATGTATTGAATAATATATAAGCTATTTTATAAATTGCTTATAACCTTTTGTGAGTAAGTTTGAAAACACTATTGTTATATAATTCAACATGCTCAATAAAATATGAATAAATATTTTTTT
The DNA here is from genome assembly GCA_034509725.1 of Sesamum angolense. Lineage (NCBI taxonomy): Eukaryota > Viridiplantae > Streptophyta > Magnoliopsida > Lamiales > Pedaliaceae > Sesamum > Sesamum angolense. Next base: position 185,478 of record JACGWL010000392.1, read on the forward strand.
AAGAAAATAAAAAATAGAAAATTTATCATAAAAATAATTTTATTTTATTATTAATAATTATTTTCTAGTTATCAAATATGTTAATGGGATCAATTAAAGAACTAAGGAAAGACAATTCTATTATCTTTTAATTTATTGTGTATATCAATCATAGAAATTTTATTCAAGAGTGATTCTTTTCCCTTTTTATTTCTTTCCTAATCATTCCATTTTCCCTTAATTCCCTACATATCAATCATAATATTACTGTTTTGACGAATCAATCAATGTTGAATCATTAATGTTATTGACCAATCAATCAATTTTAAAAATTAAAATGCCAAGTTCTCAAACACAATTATATATATGTTTTACAAAATTTAAATTAAACTTTTTTGACCAATAACATTTTTATAAAATAAATTTTTTTAAAATCAGATATTACAAAATTAATGAAATAAAAAATAAAATATTCAAAAGATAGACTTGGGTTGGGGCTGAATATTACTTATGTAGATAAGGAATGATGGGCATAAAATGATAGTCCTCAATTCACACCAATATCCTCCCGTCCCTTCCTCTCCGGCAGCCACCGTCCGTCTCATTGCCTTCACCACCCCGCAAAACTACGCCGGAAGGCTTTCTCACTTCATTCGTCTCAAGGGCTGGGGTCCTCTCTGGTGTCCCACCCTCGCCGTCGAGCCCACCCCACAAACCATTTCCGCCGTTCAACACTTCTTCCTCCCACCCAATCCCCCTCTCCGCTATTTCTCCGCCGTAGCATTCACTTCCAGAACCGGAATCGCCGCCTTCGCGGAAGCCTTGGCGGGTATCGATAAGCCTCCGTTGGCCCCGGATGGAGAAACTTTCGTGGTTGCGGCTTTGGGGAAAGACTCAGAGCATCTGGGTGAATCTTTCATTTCAAAATTATGTAAAAACCCGGGGCGGGTAAGGGTTTTGGTTCCTCCGGTTGCAACGCCAAGTGGGCTGGTGGAGTCGTTGGGAACGGGCAGAGGAAAGAAGGTTTTGTGCCCTGCACCACTCGTAATAGGCTTGGAAGAGCCGCCGGTGGTGCCCAAATTTCTGGCGGATCTAGGCCGGAAGGGGTGGGTCCCCGTCAGAGTGAACGCGTACGAGACGCGATGGCGCAGCGGGGTGGCGGAGCTGGTGGAAATGATGGAGGAGGAGTGCGGAGTGGACGCTATTGTTTTCACGAGTACCGCAGAGGTGGAGGGGCTGTTGAAGAGCTTGGGAGAAGTGGGACTGGATTGGGAGATGGTTAGGCGGATGTGTCCGAGGATGGTGGCGGCGGCGCACGGGCCGGTGACGGCGGCGGGGGCAGAGAAATTGGGTGTGGGGATTGATGTGGTGAGTTCCAGGTTTGATAGTTTTGAAGGCGTTGTGGAAGCACTGGAGTACAGGTGGAACTCCTATGAATGTTAGATACTTAGATGTTTACCAATAGTAATAATTATTTAATAATAAAGAAAACAAAGAGTTATTTTATTTAATATAATTTTGGAGTTCTTTATTCTTGTGATTATTTGGAGTAAACTCAACCCCCATAATATTATATTTAGATTCAAATATTAATTTGGAGTATTCAATTTCATCTTTTAAATTTTCACTTGCATATATTATAGATAAAATACAAGAGGTATATGCTTAATCTACTAAATACTACGAGAAATTAAATTGAAGTTATGTAGAAATACTAACTAAAATTGTGGAATATAATAAATTCTATAGTTAGAAATATTAACATTAAGGTAAGTTAGTATAAATTAAACAAATCTCATATGAGTTTATGTAATTGGTACAATTAAAGTTGAAGAGATACCTAAATATATTTCATTAAAGTTCTTTAAAGTTTACTTTTTTTTTCCAGAAGAAAATTGGTTGAAAACTTGAAATATATACCATCACAGCCAATAGGCTAAAAATGTCATATAACTGCAAATGTTTTGAAAATGAAGCAGTGATTGAACCAAATAAATTATTTTATTGGGTTATTAATTGAACAAGTTGGATTGAATTGAAAAAATTAATTAACTTGAAATATATTATATTTGTAACATATCACCAGATAAATTATTGGGTTATTAATCGAACCAGTTGGTTGGATTGAACAAATCGATTGACTCAGAATATATTATATAGATATATATTTATAACATATCAATACATTACATATCAAGTGATTAAATAAATACGATTTATAACAAAGAATTATAAAAATGGTGCAATTTATAAATAAATACAATCTATAATAATCTAACAATAAAAAACTAACATGAATTTCTCTTTACTGAGAGTTTTCTCCTTCTCCACCGTTTTGGCCACCCAAAGACTCAATAATCTTTGCTGCTATGTTCTCGAAGAAGATTAGGATGCGTCTCCCCTTATATTGATTTCAATTCTTTGAAATCTCGTTCCCTTTTGTAGGGTTTTCACTTGCCTTGGGCCCCGGCCCCTGCCCCGTTCTCTGTTGTTTGCGCTTACTGCTTGTTGGGAAATTTCAATTTCAAAGAATGGAACAACGTTTTGAAATATAATAATTGGATTTAAAAATCAAAAGCAATTAAAAAGTCACGTTGGAACAAATAAAACATAACAGTGAGAAACACAATTACGACAAGTAAATTAAATAGTAAATTTACACGAGAATTGTATCGTAACAATTCTCAGTCCAATAGAATTCGTAAATTTAACAGAATTAAAGAATTCATTGCTTGCCTTAAAAAAAATACGTCCCGTATCAGTAGTGCATCGGGTACAACGCAATTTCTCCTAGGATAAGACGATTGCAGTTCTTTTAGTTTTAGCACTATACCAAAGAACATATCGAACAAATACTCAGAAGCTCGTTATCGAAAATGAAGTTCAAATCTCCTCCAATTTGTGAATGGCCGAGAGTGAGAGAGAAAACTTGAGAGAAAAACAAACTTTGTTGCTGTTGTTGTTTCTTGGAGAATTGTATCTAAAATGGTTGCACTCCATCCTATTTATAGGCATGGATATCAGCTGCCATTTACCCACTTAATGCAACATTTGATTCAGCCATTAAGGCATTAAAAACCGAATGAAAATGGCCATAAATGGCCAAAAGAAAATTGTAACAACAGGTGGGTTTTTTGTTGATTTCAATTTCAGATTTCAAGAAAATTGAAATCAACAACTTAAACTCCAAAACTAATATTTGGAAAAAAAAAAACTCCAAATATTTTGCTGCACAAAATATAAACATTTTCTCTTCTCTTTATCCTTCTCATTTTCTCAACCAAATTTATGGATTTCATGTGATGCGTATATTAACATTTTAATATTTATTTTTAAGGATAAAATAGTAGTTTTTATAAGTAAGTCACACAATAAACATATACACTTTATCACACAATATAACTCACAACACCACTATAAATACTAAAAATATTATTATTTTATACAACTCACTATTCATTGACAAGACAACTCATAAAACCCCTCACTCAAAAATTTCTCTCTACGATTAAATATTCCCTAGTGCGCAGTTGTGCCGAGGGTAAAATTCCCATATCCGTAAATTAAACCACATCCACATCATTGGCGCCGTCTGTGGGAATTTCTTACCCCGGCATTGAGAATGCAAACTAGGTCTCGAGCTCGCGAAGTTCATGGGATGGGCGACGCCCTAGAACCACAACTGAACGGGGTAGATCAAGCGCCACCCCGCGAACTGCCACTACCCGTGAACAATCCCCATCAATGGACAAACCGTGCATCCTCGTGAGCAATTCCCATCCCCCGTGCCGAGTTATGCCCTCACGGAGTTCCACCCAAGGAAACAATGATACAACTGACACAAGAGGCCTTATTGGCCCTGATTCACGATGCATCTACACGAGCGGCTGCACAAGCCATGGCTCAATTTGCGGCGCAACACCCCATCAATCCGCCCCCTCCTTCACCTCACCGAAGTCGAAAATTGTCGTCGGCTCCCAAGGAGGAGGAGCAGAGGCAGGAGGAGGTAAACAGCCGAGTTTCTCGACCTGAAGTCGCTCATACACAAGAACAGTATCCCCCCAATCGCGGCCACCCACGGCTCCCCTCCCATCAAGGGGAGTGGATGACCCCTATTTGGCATTTGCTGTCGCTCCCCCACGGCGCAGCCCATTCTCCACTGCAATTTTGGCGGAAGCACTTCCATCAAGCGTTAAAGTATCCAACCTCTCAGAATACGACGGCACAGGTAACCACAGGAACACTTGGATAAATTCTACGCCAAAATTGATTGGTATGACCTGAGTGATGCCGCGTATTGCAAGGTCTTCCGCACCACCCTCTCCAAACGCGCCTTGGCGTGGTTCAACCAACTGCCTGCTGGAACTATTTCTAGCCTTGAGCAATTGACTCAACGTTTCTTGCACCATTTTTCCATGAACAAGAGGGTTCCAAAAACTGCAGCTTTCTTGTTTACCATACGTCAAAGGGAAACGAACCGCTGAGAGACTACATGCAAAGATTCGTTGAGGCGGTGCACGAGGTCCCCCATGTCAACCATGAATTGTTGGCAAGCATTATTCAACAAAATTTGTGGCCCGGAAGATTCAAGGAGTCAATAGCCGGCAAGCCCCCAAGTACCATGGAAAATCTCCTTATGCGATCACAGAAGTACATTCGGATTGAGGAGTCCAATGCTTCCGACCCTTTCCTTGGCGTTAAGAGAAAAGGCCGAGAGGAAGAGAAAGAACCAAAAAGAAAGAATAACGTAAGCATGTGCCTCCGATAGGGTTCGCACATTACACCACGTTGAATGCATCTAGGGGGGAGATTCTAGCCGTGGCGGAGCAACAAGGGCTAATCCATCAATGGCCGAAAAAGATGAAAGATAACCCCAAGAGAGTCAAATCCGAAAAGTATTGTCGTTTCCACCGGGATAGGGGGCACACGACGGAAGAATGCCATCACCTGATGAATGAGATAGAGAAGCTGATTCAACGTGGATACTTGAAAGAATATATCAACCAAGGCCCGAGTCGCCAATCCCAAGATTCAATTTCCGCTCAAACTCAAAACACTGACAATCTCCCCACAGCAGGTGTTATCGCTGTGATTTCAGGAGGCCCGACGGGAGGAGACTCTGCCAACGCAAGGAAAGCGCTAGCTCGAGCTACCATGGGAAACCATTGGCAAGCTCCTATTCAAGTCTATAACGTTAACTCGGAAAATCAAGAGGAAATTTCATTCAATTCACAAGACATGGACCCGATGAGAAACCAAAACAACGATGCCTTGGTCATTTGGCCACGCTTGCCAATTTTTTAGTTAAAAAAAGTTCTAATAGATAGTGGGAGTTCAGCGGACATTATGTTCTATGATGCATATGTCCAACTAGGATTGACAATGATCAGCTTCGGAAGGTGAACACCCCACTCACAGGTTTTAGTGGCGAGATGATCGAACCGTTGGGGAAGTGATGTTGCCGTTGTCCCTTGGTTCTCTCCCGAAGAGGTCTACAAAAATGGTTAAGTTTCTCGTGGTTAAGGCTCCATCCGCCTACAACATCATCTTGGGGAG